>SKCR01008838.1:0-108455 GCA_019454045.1 Zanthoxylum bungeanum | reverse complement strand
AAATCAGAAAGCCCCAAAATACAAGAAATAAAGAAACCCTAGAACTATTCTAGATACTCAAGAATACGAAACAAACTTTCTAAGATTAAGAATATTGAAGATTACCTCAAAATCTCCTAATTTCCTTGAGCTTTCTTCTTGATTTCATCACTTTCTCTCAAGAAATATTTTGGGAGCTTTCTTTTGAAGATGATTTTCGGCCATGAAGGTTATGAAAGAGGAAAAACAACTTTTCACTTTATATATGTGTGGCCGAAAAAATGGGGAGGGGGTAAAATGGTCATTAAATAATTCATTTAATCAAAATTAAATATCAAGCTTTAAGTTATCAAACTCAATTTGAATACTCCAAACTTAAAAGTCATGCCATTTGTTACCATAAAATAATTAACATATGTAATAAAAATTATTACAAATGAATATTATTTAATCTAATTAAACATTAAGTTTAAAGTAGACAAAATCAAATTGAATACTTCAACCTTAAAGTTTAATATTATTAGTAACCAATAATAATTAAACATATTACATAACAATTATATAATATAGATATTATTTAATTATCTAAATAATTAACATTTAAATATCTAAATAATTAATTAATATAATTATTAATATATATGTATTTTTATTTACACTAAATAACAAATACATTTATTAATGACATGTGTCAAAATCTCATTTGACAAATAATTAATATGTATCTAATCAAATTTTGTATCAAATATAAATACACATTAATTATTAATTGACCAAAAATGCCCATATGCATGTATTTTCGTTTAATCGTTAAACGATTCGAATTAACTTATTTAATCCAATAAAGTATTATGAATAATCTGTATTATTCATAACGTGTTGCACGAGTGCTCAACGAGTACACTTCATATTATGAGACTCTCTAAGTTTAGGTTTATCCGTCATGGAATCAAATTTGGTGTCCATAATTCACCCACTTATAAATTATGACGACCACATGTAATCTCGCTAATCTATGCAAGTCGAGGTCATTGCATACATATAATCTCTCTATCACAAGCTATCAATATTATATCGGGGATATAGATAGGAACGTCAAATCCATAAGGTATAATATAGTCGACTTATAAATTTACGATATCTAAATAACACTCGAAACTCACTTCCGAAGTATACCATGGCCATGAATTTACTAGATCGTAAATACGTACATGATACCTATGCCCTGTACACAAGACTGAAAGATTCTATCTGATACTCACAGGATATCATGAGCATGAGTCCACACTCAATGAGCAGACGGAGGTCTGATCTAAATAGATCGGTGATATGATTATCATCAAAGTATGAAGGATGTCTCATATATCCACAGTGGTATCACAAGTCGAAGGACTACTATGTTACTCGACTCGAGAAGATTCCTATTAACGTTGATGTACGATTGTAACATCCCTCTCCTGGAGATGCTACCGGTAGGTGATAGACTGATCCACCCCCTAAGCTTCTGACTTACTGACTGAAGTCCTTACTACAACTCTGACTCAAATGTGACTCATATATGTGACCATGTTCCTAACAACAACATACAGAGAACTTTAACGTTGATAACTGTACATATAAATATACTTCTTCTACAATTCTTAATAATGAACATCCAGGCTTACTACACACACACTCACAACTATACATGTATCCAATACAAGACTTTACTTGACTATGACTGTACTATGAATCTATCTGGTGGACTCGAATCCTCTAGTGACTGCCATCAATATCCATCCTCTCGAGCTCATCCTCCGGGTATACCTGTAAAAACAAAACACTGGGAGTGGGGGATTAGATCGTTTGAACGATCTAGTGAGTGGACATTTTTAAAACTGAATTGAAATACTTTACAAAACATTCGTTTTACTAAAATCAAAATCGTCTCAAGGAAAATGGATCTTTTCTGAAAACTTCCTCTTTTATGAAAATCAAATGTATTTCTGTGATACTTTCTAGAAACTTTTCTTTCTGTAAATCTCTGAATTTCTTATAAAATTATTTTTTTTTCGTAAAAGCTCTTTTATAAATCCATCGTCCTGAAATCCATGCCTTTCAGGAGCATTACATAGTCCAAATGACATCATGCGGAATGCAAAAGTACCATAGGGACATGTAAAAGTGGTTTTCTCCTGATATTCGGGGGCGATGACAATCTGATTGTACCCCGAGTATCCATCCAGAAAATAATAGAACTCATGTCCCGCCAGTCTGTCCAGCATCTGATCAATGAATGGCAACGAAAAATGGTATTTCCTTGTTGCTTTGTTCAGCTTTCGGTAGTCCATACAAACTCTCCATCTAGTCACAGTTCTTGATAAAATCAGCTCGTTCTTTTCAATTGTGACTACAATTATTCCTCATTTCTTTGGTACACACTGCATAAGACTCACCCAAGTGCTGTCTGAGATGGGGTAAATGATGCCAGCATCCAACCATTTGATGATTTCTTTCTTCACGACTTCCTTCATGATTAGATTGAGTCTCCGTTGATGCTCCACTGTGGGTTTGTACTCATCATTCATCAGAATCTTGTGCATGCAAAATGATGGACTAATGCCTCGAATGTCTGCTATAGTCCAGCCAATGGCTTTTTTGTGTTCTCGTAACACTCTCAGTAACTTTTCTTCCTGTTCTAAAGTTAGCGAAGAAGAAATAATAACAGGTAATTCAGAAGAGTTTCCAAGGAAAGCATACCTGAGATGGCTCGACAGTAACTTCAGCTCCAGCTGCGGTGGTTTTTCAATTGAGGGCTTGATTCGCTCATTCTTCGAGAGTTCTAGACTTTCAACTAGTGGTGTTGATTTGAACCGAAATGGTTTGTCAAGATAGTTGATACATTCCAGGATTTCAGCATCTAGCTCGCTGTCAGTCATATTGGTGATGCAAGCTTCAAGTTTTTTTGTGGGAGGTGGTACTGCATCAGTATTCTGGATGATATGATCAACAACATCAACTCTGAAACATTCTTTATCTTTTTCATCACTTGAGAATTTCATGGCTTTGAAAACATTAAAGGTAACTTCTTGGTCCTGAACTTTCATAGTTAGTTCTCCTTTTTGTACATCAATAATAGTTCGACCTGTAGCCAAGAATAGTCTTCCAAGGATGATAGATACATCTTTGTCTTTTTCCATGTCAAGGATAATAAAATCTGCTGGGAGAATGAGTTTGTCGACTTTGACCAGCACATCTTCAACAACACCTCTTAGAAATGTGAGTGTTCTATCAGCAAGTTACAGAGAGACTGAGGTAGGCATTACTTCTCCAATTTACAGTTTCCTGTAAATAGAAAAAGACATCAAATTAACACTTGCACCTAAGTCACATAAAGCCTTACCGATATAATGTTCTCCAATGGTGCATGGAACAGTGAAACTACCAGGATCTTTCAACTTCGGGGGAAGTTTCCTTTGAATGATGGCGCTGCATTCTTCCGTCAATGCTATTGTCTCATAATCTCCCAATCTCCATTTTCGTGAAAGAATGTCTTTCATGAATTTGACGTACCTGAGCATTTCTTCCAAGGCTTCTGCGAATGGAATGTTGATATGTAGTTTTTTGAACACCTCCAGGAATCGAGCAAACTGCTTGTCCGGTTTATTTTTCTGAAGACGCTGAGGAAAATGTGGAGGTAGAGTGATTTGATCTTTTTCCTTTGCTTCTTTTTCCTCCATCTGTGGAACTGCATCTTTTGGAACTTCTTCAATGGATGTCTTGATTCCAACATCTTTGTTGATTTCAGTGCCGCTTTTCAAGGTAATGGCTTGACATTGCTCATTCCCTCGGTTCATTGGATTCAGTTCTGTGTTGCTGGGAAGATTTCCTGGCGGTCTGTAACTCTGGGCATTGGCCAGTTGTCCAATTTGATTCTCCAGTGCTTTAATAGAAGCAGATTGGCTCTGAAACATAGCATTATATTTTTTTAACTGAATCAGCACTTCCGCTATTCTTGGTTCATTTGCCTGCTCCTGGCCTTTGTTCTGTTGCTGTTGGAATCCGGGTAGTGGATAGTTCTTTTGCCCTGAATTGTTGCTACATGAGAAATTGGGATGATTCCTCCACCCTGGGTTGTAGGTGTTGGAATATGGATTGTTCCACTATCTGTTGAAATTGTTGACATAATTCACCGTCTCTTCTTGTTGGTTTGGTTCTGGTGCTCCTCCATATGGTGAACTTGTGGATCCAATATTGCTTTGCATACCGAGAGTCTCCATGAATTTGCATATCTGATCTAGCTTGACATTAACTGCTGTGTTGGCTCCAACTTCATAAATTCCAGCAATTCTTTGAATCATGCTTCTTTCTGTTGGCCACAAGGAATTGTTGTTAGCCATTTCTTCGATTAAGTCACAGGCTTGATCTTCTCATTTTGCCATCAAAGCTCCTCCAGCAGCAGCATCAATCGTGGTTCTCATCAGTCCAGAAAGTCCATTATAGAAAGTTTGGACTTGAAGCCATTTTGGAATCTCATGGTGAGGACATTTCCGGAGCAAATCTTTGTACCTTTCCCAAGCTTCCTAGAGAGTTTCTGAGTCTTGTTGTACAAAGGATGTGATGTCATTCCTCAGTTTTGCTGTTCTGGCTGGTGGAAAATACTTTGCAAGGAATTTGGTGGCTAGAGTGTTCCAAGTTGTGATGGAACCTGCTGGTAGTGAATGTAGCCAGGTTTTAGCTCTGTCTTTCAAGGAATATGGGAAAATCCGCAGTCATGTAGTTTCTGAGAACCTAAAACACAAGAGAACAGAAATAATAAGCAAATAGAAAATTAGATACAAGTAAAGGTATCTAACCTCAAAACTAATAGTGAAAGATAAATAAGTCCCCGGCAACGGTGCCAAAAACTTGACTGGTGCGAAATCACACGCGTATAATGCAAGCGCACGTATCGTTCAAGTAGTATAAAAAGTATCGAACCCATGAAGACTTAATACCTAGGCTATTATATTTCTATGTTAACAAAGTTATCTGAATTCATTAAGATTAAGTTAACCAAGTTATCTGAATTCATTAAGATTAAGTTCCAATTATGGCTACCCCCGCCCGACAGGTATATTCATATCCTGTAAGGAAATCTATTAAAGGGTTATCTATCCTCAAGGAAGATCGTGGGCTATTGAGTCTAAGGTCTTTAACTTAAAATCTCTTTTCCAAGTTCATTTTAAGTTTACCAGTTCAATTTTATTAATGGCCAGTTAATAAAAAGCGTTTGGATTAATACTCAATAAATAAACCTTTATATTACCCAAACCATAAAATAACCCCTTATTAACCAGTGATATTGGAATTTATCACAACTCCAGATAACTAACTTAGTTACGACACATAACTAGGGCTAGTAAAAACTTAAAAATAAAAGACATAAAGTAAAATGTTGAAAATAAAATGCTGGAAAGTAAATAAAGAAAAATACAATAAAAGAAAATGCTAGGGCTAGAAGATATACTTTTATCACTACTATTTTAGATATCTCCATTAATATAATCTATTAACTTGTGTGATATTACCAACCAGCCATATAGGCGGTATCCTGATTAAGTCAGATTAAGTCCAACCGACCATAAAGGCATTATCACAATTTGTCCATAAACTAGGCATATAGGCGGTAATTACCAACCGACCAACCAGGCGGTATCCATACATAGTCAGGTTAAAACCAGTTTATAATTGATTACCAACCGACCAATATAGCGGTATCATTGTTAAGTCAAATTTTAAATAGTAAATATATTATAATTAAGGGAGATTAATCTAAATAGCAGTAATAAAAATTTTACCTTTCACCCTAGCAGGGGAAGTTACCTCCTCATAGCTGAATAGTAAAAATTGAAAAAGTAAGGAAATTAAATTACTATTACAGAAAGTAAATAAAATTAATTACAAAATTGAAATTTAAAGAAAACTAGATACAAACTCCTTATTTATTTAGAGAATTCTAGAGAGGAAGGTACATATGAAATTGAAATTTCGAGCTAAATTTAGAGGCGTTGATAGGCCTTGCGCGTCGCGATGCGAACTCCTTGCGCGACGTGACGCACACGATTTACGACGTGGCTTGCGGAGAGTTCGACACGTGGCAGGTTGATAATGTGATAAGATGACATGTGGCAGAGGCGACTGAGAGTTGAATGATTGTACTGACGTGGCGATGACGTGGCAATGACGTGGCGATGTGGATTGTGGGCACCATAAGATTGCGACACGTGTCATGCGATGATTGGCTGATGATGACATGGCGATGATGTGGCACATTGACTTGGCATGTTGCTGATGTGGACGTCTACGCGGCTGACACGTTGGCGACACGTGGCGATGGCAATTTTCGGCACCATAGGATTATGACACGTGGCACGGTGCACTTTAGCATCTGGCGTATGTTAGCAGACTTCTCAAATTTTGACACGTGGCATGACGCCTTTTAGCATGAAGCGGCACAAGTTAGCACAGGTCGGTGCACGTTAGGCGTCGCGACGCGCCAAATTATATTTTTGTCCTTTGATGTCATTTTTTACTGTTTTGGCCCCAAATCACCTCCAGAATGTCTTGAAACTTTATTTATCTACAAAATAACACAAAACACATCAAAATATTCACAAAACTCAAGAATATATACAAAATATTAGGTCAAATGAGTGGAAAATAGTGATACATTTACCACTCATCACATACTCAAGCAATCCTCACACCCTTAGGTTAACACCAACACATAAACACATTTCCAACTTCAACATTTCTCAAAACTCATCTCATCCCATATCACCACCAAAACACACTCTATTATCTAGTATCATTAAATCACAAAGTAAAAATCCCCCAACATATTTCATACATATCAATACTTCATACCAAGCTAATCTTATCAAGATACCTATTACAATGCATGCTAACAACTCAACCCAAGCCAATTAAGCAATTTCAAACTTTAGGTTTTTACAAAGTGCGAATTTGGAGATCTATTTTCCTTGCCCAAAACTGAAAAATAATGATAGAAAGGGAATTAAAAGCTTACTTTGCGTACTAATGAGCTTAGAATTCATCACCATCAACTCCAAAAATGGCATGGAAGTGAGAAAAATTTGAGAGAGTCCTAGAATATTAATCACGTTTTTTGCTTCCCAAAAGAGATGGATGAATAGTGGGTTATTTATAGACAAAGTCTGATTTTGTGTAATGAAATGAATGGTCAAGATGGTGCCACATCACCTAAATCTAGGTCATTCTCAAAATTCATTGTAGCAGTCATACAAATCTCGATTTTTGACTTATTTCTGGTTTGAATTTGGAAAAATGTCCAACACAAAAGTTGTAGTCTCGGTCTTAGATTTTCGAAGATATAAAATTAATAGAAATTGAAGATCGTATGAAAAAGTTAAGCTTTAAATACTAAAGGCTGTTCGGATTGAAACGTAAGCTAAATTCCGCATCGGAACTGCAAGAAATTTGCCGAATGTCGAAAATGTCCTTCCATGAGCACATACATGATTGAACATGATTTTCATCATGTATCATGCCTCTGATAACGCAATAGTCATCAGCTTTTGGTAACGTACAAGTCATCGAGATTATCGGGTGTTACAACCATCTATTAGGAAATCTTCATTGAGCCGTTCAGTGTTTATCAAATAAACACCCACACGTCTATACGATATAAGAGTTTTACTAGTCTCAAGGATTTTACTAACCGACCCATGTTATTAAATCTTGACCAAAAAATTTATTTGAGAATGTACAACTTATAGTGACACTTCCCAATGTCAATTACAAACTACGTTGTAATTGCGCACTACGTTGTAAATCCTAGGGTCTTTGTCTAATATATACATATCAATAAATAATATTTAGTTTCAATCTAATAGTTATTTGATCGAATACATATATAAAAAAAAGAGGTGTAACCATATTAGTAATACTACGGAAAAATACATTGTTCGTATTCATGAATCGGACATAAATATGATCTGTATTGGCACTCCAAGAACCAACCCTACCACGTTCTGGCGTTCAACGCAACCACCATTCGCATTTGTGACATGTTATTCACGTTGTTCGAACAAAACTTCCCAGAGATCTTTCATTTCGAGTTGCATTCTACAGTTCGTTCGAACGCAACCTTCCAAAATGCTAGCGTTCGTGTGATGTTCTTCATCTTGTTCGAACGCGCCTTTGAAAAATTATGTACATTCTAGTGGCATTCGACAGGCGTTTGAACGGCTCTGCGATTTTTAGACATAAAATTCTAGAAATTCATCCCACTATAAATAGGGTCCCTTAGATATTTCTTTTATTTTCTATTCCTCTCTCCCTTATGACTCTCTTCCATTTAAAACCACTAAGTTAGCTCATCAAATTAAGCTTGAATCTTTATGATTCTCATGCACTTTCAAGCTCTAGGGAGCTCAAGTAAATATTCTTATCTCCATTCAACATTTGTTTTGCATTTGGATGAAACCCATGCATTAACCCATATTTATTTTGCATGGTTTTAAACGATTAGCGCATTTATAATGCTTAATTAGGTGAATATTGTCATGATATGTGCACGATTTAAGCTGAACACATTGCATGTTTGGATTGAGAAAACCATGAGATTTGGGTATTTTGATATGTTATGAGATCTATGAATTGAGGGTGAAATTCTTATGATTTGAATAATAATTATGTTTAGACAAGTGTTTATTAGCATGAAACAGGCATGAATTAGGTTAGATCCAAACCACCACGGGTTTGGGATGGTTATAGCCACATGTTTAAGTACACCTTTGTGTAATTAAGCATGAATTACATGTTTTAGAAATTATTAGATCCATATTGTTGTCATTGAGATTATGAGTTGAGAAACATGATGTTGGTGGTGTTGTTGCCATGTATTGAGAGTAAAAATTAGGGATTTTTGGCCGTGAGCTCCCTCGGTCGTGTTAGGGATGTCTCGAGTGGCCATATAGGTCACGTTGAAATGTCCATATAACCCATTATAAGCATGTCATGTCATGAGTAGTGATAATAATTCAACATGAGTTAAGCAGCGTTCTAGGATAGCCTAGACATTTGAGAAACGTCGTAAGCTATCATGTCAGCATAAATTCATGCATTGCATCATTCACGTGCATGATTAGGACTGTTTGTTCAAGTACATTAATTGTGCTTGAACATGTCCATAGATTCCATGTATGAGGAACAATTTGGTTCCATTCGAGCACGCGAGCACGTCGTATTTGGGCATCAATTTTGTGAATTAATAATATATTTTCATGTTTTAAGTAGTATTTCATTTTATATTTCGTGAGTAGTTTATGTGATATAGCTCAAGTAGTCAGTTTACGCTTTCAGCTTTTGTAAGCCGACTTATGTTTTCAATTTACGATTTCATTTTATGTGTTCTCATGATAGAAGCACTGGATAGTTCCGTTCAGATTGCGCTCATTCCATACCTATTCTAAAATAGGTAATCGGTCACGTACAAGCTTGTATGCATAAGCTATTACACGTGTGAATATACGTTTACGTGTTTACAGCTCATGTGTGGTTCTCAGTTTATGTTGTCAACTTCCAGTTTACAGATTATGTTTTCATGTGTCATGTTTACCTGTGTAAGCTCATGTTATAAGTTTTCGGGTTTGTGTTATCAATTTACATGTTGATGAAATACATTTTCAATTATATTTTTCGATGAATTCCAATTTAAGTTTCAGTAAGTGACTTACAAGGACGTGTAGATAAATATTTTCAAAACACCAGTTAAGTACCGTTCTCTCAGCTCAGCTTAGCGTCATGGGTTCGCTTATATTTTGACAGGCCTAATGGTTCAGATAACCCTCACAGGCATATTCAGTTCAACATCCTCTACTTAGGCAGTGTTAGGTCCCGCTAAGTAGGTTTCACACCTCATGTTATGATATTGGTGAGAATTTTCATAATTTAGAATATATATATATATATATATATATACAAGCGTACGTAGGGGCGACAACCCAATCCTGGTACATATGGTGATATGGGAGAGACATCCCAATCCCGATCGTTGCATATATAAAGTTTATAGTTTTCAGTATAGTTCATAGTTTTCAGCACAATTTACAATATTCAGCACAATTTGCAGTTTTAAGCACAATGTACCATTTTCAGCACAATGTACCATTTTCAGCACAATTTATAGTTTTCAGCACATAGAATAATTTTCAGTAAAGATATACAATTTCTGTATAGAGTACCATTTTCAGTATAGTGAACATTTTTCTGTCGAGTTTACATTTTAAAAGCCATGTTGTTAGTTTTCAGTTTCATGTTGATGAAATTTCATGTTATGACATGTTCTTAGTTGTCACGTTTACAGTTAGGTTGTCATGCATCAGATCTTTAGTCACGTTTAGATATTCAGATTGTGTTGCAGTTATATGTATGCATATGACTTACAACTTTCAGTTTCATATTCTTAGTTCTCTTATGCTCCAGGCCCTAGCTTTCAGTTTTAGGTTTGACGTACTTTTAGTATCATAAAAATATATACATATGATATTTGATTATATTTTGTTTATTTTCAGTATTCACTCACTAAGTCGTTCGTACGCTTTACTCTTTTTTTCAGTGTTTATTGAAGGTCTTATATATGCGGAGGATGAGATTTGGATGACAATGGACACTGGCTGCGGTCACTAGGGTCAGTCATTAGATTTGGAGTGTCAGAGCCCACTAGTTGATCATGGAATCACATTAGGCTGTGTGGTCGTATGTTAATAAAATATGTAATTCATGTTATGTTCAACATGTTTCATGCATTATCATGCACTACAAGAAAATAACTATTTACCGACGAATAATTTGGTTGGTAAATAATAGATTTTGGTTGTAATGGTATATTACCGACTGATTATCTATCAAAATATTATGTCGGTAAATGGCTTGTCGGTACCACAATACCGACCAAATAAATTTCCATCGGTTATTTTTATCGACCGATTACCGACCAAATAAATTTATTGTCTGTAAATATTACCGACGAAATATGGGAAATAATCGGTCATTAAATAAATAAATTCGGTCGATAATAACTCAAAATACTACTGATCGATAAAATGTACGGTCAATAACTCTTTGAATTTACTGACCATCTAATGTTGTCGGTAAATTTTACACATTGTAATATAGTTACCGACCGAATAGTCTATCGGTAATTATTTTGTATTTTATTTTTTATTAGATTTTTTCTATTAAATTAGATTTTATTTTTCAACTAAAATTTAATATTATAAATAAATAATTAAAAACAAATTAATAAAAAAATATTATATAATAATAAACATAAAATAATAATGTTGCATTAATGTAATTATATTAAACAAAATGTACCACACACTAGAGGAGGAAGAGGATGAGGAAGAAGAGGACCATCGGGAGGCAACTGCATCTCGTGCTGTATTTGTTCTTGCTGCTTCCACATTTGCTCCAGTACTTGTTTCTGCATCTGCTCTTGCTGTTGCCGCATATGCTCCTGCTGTTGTCGCATATGCTCTTGCTACAGCTGCAACTGTTATCTCAATGTAGTGATCTATTCCCGAATTTTTGCCTGTGAAACCGAGGAGTCAGAAGATGATGAACTACCATCAATTACATATTAGGAGCTCAGATCAATTACATATGGCAAATGTGATAAATTTTAAGTAAAAAAAATAACTTAACATGAACATATATAAAACCTTACATGCACGTCTTGAGATCGCTGATCATTGAATATGTGTCTGTCGTTCTTCTTTATGTGTGTACGCATAAAGAGCTCAAAGGCATTGGGCTGACGACCCATTTGTTTCTCATATCTATTTGCAAATAACGCAATAGTAATTAACTATAAAAAATTAATAAGTAATTCAAAGAAGTATCTGTAGACAGTGCCTCATTTGACACAAAAATTTAAAAAAATTGAAACACAAAAAATTGAAAAAAAATTTATTTCAAAAATAAAAAAATTAACAAATTGGTATTTATTGGCATATATAACAATCAAAATAAAAATTAACAAAAAAGAATTAAAAAATGAACTTACCCAAATTCCGGTGACAGCCGGCGACTTCGCGCAAGCTCTGACGGTCCAATTTCAGTGGCTTTATAGGGAAAGAAAAAGAGAGAGAGAGACTCGAGAGAGAGAGAGAGAGAGAGAGAGAGAGAGAGAGAGAGAGAGAGAGAGAGAGAGACTGAATCGTGGAAGAAGAATAAGGTTTTTATATTGGATTTTTACCGACTAAAATAATCGGTCGGTAAATTTCAAAATTTTACTAATTGAATAAAAAATCGATTGATAAATGAAAATTCATAGCGGGCTTTTATGGCGGTAATTTAAATATTACCGACCGTATCTAATCGGTCGATAATATTTTATTTTTCCGACCAAAGTATGTGGTCAGTAAAATATTTTTTAAAATTTAATTAATATTATTTTGTAATAGTTAATACTATCGTCATCATTAATGTCATATTATTTTTTTAAATGGCACATGTAGTTAATTATTTATTAAAAAATCTAGATAAGGTCGAACATAAAAAATGTTCAACACTAGTCCATATCATCATCATCAATAAAATCATTGTCTTCATCTTCTTATGTCCCTTATGAGCTTGATTGAAGAATTGGTTCATTCTATTCTTGTTCAGCGTCCCCCAAGTCTATATCAATCAATTCCCCAGTTGATGCATTTAAATCACAAAGTTCATCATCAACCCGTATAGTTGTTTCATTTTCATGCACATACTCCACCATATCTTATTGGAATGTTGTCTTTGGGACATGAGTTTTGTTTGATGATTTTTGAATATCCACAGTTGACCTAACTTTGATCTTTCATACGACCAACCAATTGTATGTGTCTCGTTTGGGGCCAGGGTAAGGAACATAGTACACCCGTGAAGTTTATAGTGCGAGAATGAACAATTCATACTTTATATATGGGCATCTTTTGTTAACATCCACTAGCTTATATACTGTATGAACTTTCGTCCCATTAATCGGATAATACCAATCACAATTGAATAATATGGTTCTATTAATGGGTAAGTCATGATACTCCACCTTTAAAATTTCCTTCAATTGACCATAGAAGTCACATGAATTATCACTGGAGCTAGACCCTTTTATAAAAACTCTACTATTCATCATGGCCCGAACGGAGCCATGCATTTCAGTGTGAAATTTGTACCCATTAATGAAATACACATTAAAATAGTTGACCGTTCTCAGCAGGCCTTTTCCTAGATCTCTGATGTAGATGTTGTGGATAGAATGTTCGTTATCACTTGTCTGTCCAATAAAGTGAAAATTATTAGGATACAGTGTAATAAATATTTAATCTATATGTACATCTAATTCATTACTTATGTATTTTTTTGGAAAACATCAATCTCAACTTCAGTGATTACGAGAACCAGTTGTTTTAAATCGTCAATGTATATGCTAAAAATACAAGATAAAATATGACTTAAAAGAACATGACTTGGAAGGAAATAAATAATTATAATTGCAAAAATAAAAATACTCACTTCAAAAATAGCAAAACCTCAGTGCAGTTCAACAAGATGTAAGTGTGAGCTGCCAACATTTCTTTATATTCCAATCTTCTTTTATTTGATCTTCCATATGGTCGACCAAGATATATGAAAATATTGAGATTTCCTTCAACATCTTCAACATTCCCACCATCATCATTATGAGGAAGTTATTGAAACCTCGAGTTCACATGTGGTTCAAAATAATGCGAACAAAATGTTGATGATTCCTCAACTATATACACATTACAAATGGAACCCCCGACTTTTGCCTTGTTTTTGTCATTATGCTTTAAATGTCGAAGGTATCTGATAAAACAATCACATAAAAAATGTACAATCAGTAACACTATTGACATAATAATAAGTAAGGTTGTTTTCAATTGTTACCTTTCAAATAGATACATTTATCGGTGTTGTGAGGGTCTAGCTATTTTTACTTCATACGACAGGTGTACCGAAAGATGTTCCATAGAATCGAAGAAGGCTGGAGGGAAAATACACTCTAATTTGCACAAAATAATTATGATCTCTTCTTCAAGTCTTTCCATCTCAACCACTTTAACAATAGTTGATGTTAAGACTTTGAAAAATAAATTTAACTTTGTAAGTGTCTACCAAACATGACTTGTAAGTAATTCACGAAATGTAATTGGTATAAACCTTTATATAAACACATGGAAATCTTGACTCTCCATCCCAAATAACTTATAATTTCGCATATCCACACATCGTCCCATATTCAAAACATAATCATCTGGGAACTCGAGTTCTTTTAACAATTTGCATAAAACTTCTTTCTGATTTCTATCCAATGTGTAACATGATCTAGGATACTTTTTGGACTCCGCATGCATTTGAAACTCCGGACGGTTGCATAATAACACTGTGTCTTCCCTTTATTTGGGAGTATCTTTAGTCTTTCTCTTCATATCCATCATAATGTTGAACATATTTTCGAATATATTTTTCTTAATGTCCATCACATCGAGATTATGTCTGATCAAATTAGCACTCTAGTACAGTAAATCACAGAAGATGTTTCTTTTCTTCCACCCAGAATGCTTACATGTTAGACATTTATTAATGTCATCAGCATCAAGTTCAGTAACCTTTCTCAACCCTAGCTGATCAATCTGCTGCAAGATTTCTTCATTTGTCCTAATTGGTGGTGGTGCTGAGTATTCTGTAGTATTCCTACGAAAATAAGTTCTGTTACGTCTGAATTGATGATTTGGCCGAAGAAACTTATGGTGATTATCAAACCATGAAGTCTTTCGATTACTTGGGAGTGAGAATGCCTATGTGTTCTCCATACAGTAAGGAAAAATCAATTTTCTAGATGTAGTCCAGCAAGACAGAATCGTGTAAGAGGGAAAATCACTAATTGTCCACATCAATGCAACTCTCAAGTTGAAGTTTTGCTTTCTCGATACATCATATGTTTGTACACCCACATCCCACAATAGTTGTGTAGCATCTGGTGATCTCGACTATCATTACATTACGAGATGCGTAATACATAATATAAATTATATTCGAATATATATACACTCATGAAATTCCAATACTAAATTGTACGATGTTCCACTCCGAAATAGCCATTGGTATTATGGTCATAACTTTTTCATACAAACTCCAATTCTTATGAACCTTATATCATCGGAAAGCTACGATCAAGACCTACAACTTTCACTGTGATATTTTTCCAAATTCAAATCAGAAGTAGGTCAAAAATTGAGATCTCGTTACTGCTACAGTAAATTTCGGGGATGATTTAGAATTTGGTAGGTGGCACAATCTTAGCCATTCATACCCAAAAAAAATCAACCCCATTTTGTCTATAAATTAAGCACTATTCATTCATCTCTTTGGAATCTGAAAATGTGATTTAGGGCAAGGAAGCCCTCAAGAGAGGTTCTTCTTTCTCATGCTAGTTTGGAGGAAATAATAATGATGTCCAAGCTCCTAAGCACACAAAGTAAGCTTCTAACTCTTATTCCTTCATTAATTTTCAGTTTTGAACAAAGAAACCAAAGCCCCAATTCGCACCATGCATGCCCTAGGATTTGAATTGGTTTGATTTCCATTGCAAGTGTTATTGGCATGTATTTTGAGAAGTTCATTGATATTATTTAGCATTGGATGAGGTATATATGTGTATGAATGTGTTGGGAAATTATGCATTGTGAATTAATGATGTTAGAAAATGGTTGGGGTTTGAGTTGATGATATGAGATGAGTTTTAATTAGTGTTGAGGTTTAGAGAATTGCTTATGTGAATGTGTTGGTGTGATGGAGTTGGGTTGCCTTGGGTGTATGTCATTGAAGTGTTGGTTCTAAACCCTGAAAACGGGCTAGCGTCGCGACTCCAAGTACCCCGCGTCACGACTCGTATCAAGCAGATGCCCTCTGCCTCGATTCTGGTTGAAGGGGCGTCTTGACGCTCATCACTTAACGTCCTAACACACAACAAGAAAAGGCTCTACCTCGGGTCTGATCAGGTGGGTGTCGTGACGCGTGGAGTGTGTCACCGTTACGAGAAGCAGAGCATGCTCTCTACATATATTTATTTGCATGGGCATCGCGACGTGCCAGACCCAACGTCGTGACCCGAGACATGAATAATTTCATAATAATTTAGTTTCAACTTAGGATGTTAGAGGCCATCCTAAGGGTTTCGTATCGACACTTATACATACATTATGACATGTCGCAAGTAGTATACATCATATGGTGGTTATAGATTAGATGAATGGAGAAAATTAGAATAATTTCGAAACACATTCACGACTTATATTCTAACCAAGTTTACCGATTATAGATTATCGGCATGAATCCCAAGTTCTTCGACGAAGCGAAACAGTGCCAGCCAGATTTCAAAATCTATGAGTGGACTATTTTCTGAAACTTATGTTTACTTATATATTTTTGAGATGAAACTTACTTTTTCGCATTTAGGGCGTTAGCTAAGTTTATCTCAGATGTTTATGAACTAAAATTGTTTGAGTAATGTTTTAGAAAGCAATGTTTTATAAAGCATGAGTTTTGTGTTTTTGGAGGCATGGGAGAAAAATCCACCTCAGTATGTAACTTGATTCAGATATGAAATTGATGGATATTGATATCGTGTGCACACACAGTTCAGGACTAGGGATGATTGATGCCCATAAATCCCAGATTTTGAGTCTGGAGGGTAGTATAGATCCGCACCCGACTCCAGATTTATGGCTTGAGGGACGACGAGACGTGACGCCTAAGACCACCGATATTTACATATGGGGGGACTCCCTTAAGTGCCAGATTTTACGTATGGAGGGAAGGTGATACGTAACGCCTCCATGCATCAGATATACATATACAAATTTATCAGTTACAGAGTTTTCAAATATAGATTTTTCGGAAACATATTTTCAGAAATGGATTTCCAGAAAAAGATTTCTCAGAAGAGATGAGTTTTATAAAAGAGAGTTGAGTTCTTAGATAAGAAAGAGATTTCATAAAAGAATATTTTCTAGGAGGATTTCAGTTTTTAGAATCATGAATTTTTAGAATGAATCGATTTTCGTTTTAATTGTCCACTCACTAGGTATACAAGAATCTTGTTTTACAGGTATACCAGGAGGACGAGCTTGGGAAGATGGATACTGATGGCAGTCATTAGAGGGTTTGAGTCCATCAGATTGAGTACAGAAGTTCCGCATAGTCAGTATCAAGTAAAGGTTACGTGACATACATTGTATAATGTCAGTCATTGAGTGCGTTCATTATTAGAGTTGTAATGTAATGTATTATTGAGTACATTGTATGAGTATTTGAGATGTATTTCCATAATTATTGAGTTGGACAATGGTCCCTACGTGAGTTTGTGTCTGTAATAAGTTTAACCGCATTGGTCATAGTTATATGTTCAGAGGATCAGAGGGATGGGTTGGCCTATTCCCTGCCGGTAATATCTCTTAGAGAGGAATGTTACAAAAATGATATCAGAGCATGGTCTAATGAGTCAGTGACTGCAATGGGTAGAGTGTTGGGGTCTTGTATATGCAGTATGTCCGGGATACTCATTTGTGAGGCACTACATCTCCAGTATCCGATCGTCGAGTACATCCTCAAGTCCTATAGACATGTTAGTAAAATTCCCAAAGCTATCTGAATTTTCTTCATAATAAAGTAGCCATAACCCTTATTCTAGGAGAAAATCTTTCTCTAGTTATCTTGGCTTATCAACAGAAGTTCAAGACAAGTTATGAGAATAGATTGTAAAGTTCTAAGAGTAGTTACTGTTAGGGATATGCCTTATACCAACTTGTGGATGGGCTATATGTACATGTATTTGCAATATTTTCATTAATTAATAAAATGACAATCTTTATTATACGTGTCTTACATAAATTATATGAATCATCAAACACTACAATAAAGCCCTTGGAGTAATAAAATGATGGCTTCCACGCCTTATGAGAATCATTACTCTCAAACGTTCCTAGTCATAGTTTTATGAATAATCTGGGCGTTCACAAAGTGGAGAGACTAGCATGATGATATGATCCGCCCTTAAGTGAGGTAGCCGATCTCATAGGCTACTAGCGGAGATCCATCCGCTTGGTGTATCACATGGATGCATGAGTTGCTCGTGTCCATCGAACTGACCGCCGAAATTTTTCACATGGAGTGTTTATCCCATTTGTCTGTGAGAACTTTCATGTATCGATTGTATGACTAGTCCTTAGACTTGAGGTCTTTACAATCTTATGTGTGGATCAAATGACTTTGACATTCTCATTCCCCAGTTCAAAAGATCTGGTCATAAGGGTATGATTGGGTCATTTGTTGAAACACATGAAGTTTCTAAAGATACTATAGAGAATCGCCTCTCTCTCAGATAATATTTTCTTATAAGAGTAGTATTCCAATTCGCGGGTTGATATGTGTGATCAGTGTTTTAGACTGTGGCCGCAGCAGAAGAATCATGTGAGATTATTGGGTTAGCACGATTCATGACACTATCAACATCATACCTTTGACTATATGGGTAGACACTTTCCATACCCTAGGTCAAACGGTGTGGATACAGTGAGGCGATGGACCGTATCATATGTAAATCGCATACAGAATGGGTATATATCTTTCATTCTCATTTGTGGGCCTTGGCATGTTGCTAGATGTCAACCTTGGTCATTGAAATCGAACGACCATCTGATCAGAGGATAATTTATGTTCGATTAAATTATCACGATTCATTTCATGTCAAACTGGATGGGAACCCAAAAGGTCATACATAATAAAGTCGAAATCAATGGTTAACAGTGCACAATACAAATTTAACAGCATATATGATTGCTGTAGGAATTGTTCATAAATGGTTCAATGTGTTTAATTATTGAACATATCATTTACGAGGTTCCAAAGTGGCTTATGTTGGGTCTCTAAGATCAATCCCAAAATTATTTAAGCATAAAAGAAGTGAATACTCGAAGTAAGAATGTTGAAAAATACTTACAACGATCGGTTGGATGGATGTGTTAAGAACAAAAATTTTGCTCATTTGAAGTGCTCCAAGCTCATCTTTGATGATAGTGTGTTGAGCTCCAAGCTTGGTGAATGAGATTCCAAACTCAAGGGATGTTTCCCTATCACATTTGAAGACTATTTAAGTGCTAGCTTAGGATGAATTTTGCAACAAAACTCTTCCTATTATTCTTTGTAGTTCATGGCAAAGTGAAAAATTTGGAGAGGGAGAGAGGCTTTCACGCCACTTGTGAGAAGAGAGAAAAAGTGAGTAATGTAAAGTGTAAAATGATTTTCAAAAAATCAAAGACCTAATACCAAATCCAAGTTGGTAGATGTCTTTCACCTTTTCATAATTAAATAATGAAATGAGTAAATCAAGTCATCAACCACTACCAAATTCCATCAACATAAAGTGGTGAGAATGACATGTGATGTGACTTGATGTGGGCCCCACTTTGATTCAAATTTAATTAAATAATTATGCCTTGCAAAATTACTATTAAAGTCGCTCGTGAATTAATTCTAAATTAATTCGTTTGCCCGAATTAAAATCCAATTTTAATTCCGCTATGAACTCTAATTTCATTCAATATATCGAATATATTATTTAATCGATTAATTCCAAATTAATCATTCTCTCTCTTCTAATTGAATTTTATCCCAGATAAATTCTCGCCGTAATTAATCCCAGATTAATTTTCTCTCTCTTGAAATTAATCCCAGATTAATTATGTTCGAGTCATACGTCATCGATGAATCTTTGGGAAGCGACCCATGAGATCCCTGGATATGTTGATAGTAAATCCGGTCGTCAGACTATCCGTACACGTGCATACCCAGTACCACATTCTTACCAATTTACAAGACATGGTTGGCTTCTAGCAAAGCACCGTGCCTACCCAATTCTCCAGAAATATTCTTTAAGGAATATATATAATCTTTGTCAGGCGTATTATACGTAGTATTGCGTATTGCGATCCAGTATCAGATGTCACATGCAGGACCTGTGAGTGGAATAATGTCTGCCCCGTACGAAGCATATATCGGATCACAAGCAACTAGTCTCTATAATCGGATAATCATGACATTGTCATATTATCCCGATAGTTGCAACATAATAGAGCACCAGTTATGTATCCATACGTGATCATCATCTCCATATGACTGAAGTGATACTTCTGTCTTGACATCACACCCAATACACTACGATTCTCAATAAACCCAGAAGAGACGTACACAGAACTTGTTAAAGTCCCGGACGACCAAAACCAAAGCGTATTGATTGTCGCAAGTATTAGCGATGCAAGTCTCAGGTTAAGACCAAATACACCTACCAATGGGATTCCGCGGGGTCTATCCAGAGCGAAGCTGTTCCTGTACCATCGGTAAACACAACCTCCTATCACACTTGCATAAGTATCCAATACTTAAATATATGAGAACTATGCCGTTATGCTCCCACAACGCGCACAAGTGCAATACTAGTCTATTCTGCATTATCGATGTCCAGTCTCGATAATACTACGACTAGGGATATTTAATGATTAAAATTTTATGGATTGATATAGTCCCATATCTTATTAATCCGGAAATAATCATAAGGACTTTTATCATTTATATATATACAAGTAATCTAATTACAAAATGATAAAATAGCAATTTCCATTGTCACATAGTTAATTTATACAAAAACCACAATATATTTTACAAATAGTGACGCTATGGGTCATAATTGT
The DNA here is from genome assembly GCA_019454045.1 of Zanthoxylum bungeanum. NCBI lineage: Eukaryota > Viridiplantae > Streptophyta > Magnoliopsida > Sapindales > Rutaceae > Zanthoxylum > Zanthoxylum bungeanum. The sequence continues at coordinate 87,657 of SKCR01008838.1, read as the reverse complement.
CCAACAATCTCCCATTTTGCCTATAGCCAGTCACTCAAGCATCTAACATCTGAACTATGTACATGTCGCTCAAACTTTTACTGAGGAATAGCTTTCGTCAGCGGATCTGCAATGTTTTCATCTGATGCGACCTTCTCGATCTTCACATCGCCACGATGTATGATCTCACCAATCAGATGGAAACATCGAAGAACATGTTTGGATCGCTGATGAGACCGCGGTTCCTTAGCCTACGCTATAGCCCCGTTATTGTCATAATACAATGGAACGGGCTCAGCTGCTAACGGAACTACTTCTAATCCAATTAGGAATTTACGGATCCAAACTGCCTCTTTTACTGCTTCAGCTGTAGCAATGTATTTCGCTTCTGTTGTTGAATCGGCAACAGTCTCTTGCTTGGAAGATTTCCAGCTTACTGCTCCATTGTTCAAACAAAATATGTACCCGAATTGCGACTTACAATCGTTTTTATCGGTTTGGAAACTTGCGTCGGTAAACCCAGTTACCTCAAGTTCTCCATTTCCATAGATTAAGAACGCATCCCTAGTTCGTCTAAGATACTTAAGGATGTTCTTAACCGCAACCCAGTGACCATCACCTGGATCGGCCTGATAGTGACTACACTTGATCAAAACATGGGAGACATTAGGTCGCGTACATATCATGGCATACATGATCGATCCGACTGCCGAAGCGAACGGGATCCGGCTCATGTTGTCTCGCTCATCTTGAGTTTTAGGACACGTGTCCTTAGATAGAGTGACATCATGTGACACTGGCAACAGTCCCCTCTTAGACTATTCCATGTTGAATCTCTTCAATACTTTGTCAATGTACGTGCTCTGGGAGAGTCCAAGCAGCTTTTGAGATCTATCCCGGTAGATCTTTATTCCCAGAATAAAGACTGCTTCTCCCAGATCTTTCATGGAGAATTTTAATGAAAGCTAAGATTTCACCGATTGTAGCATGGGAATGTCATTGCCCATAAGCAATACATCATCAACGTAAAGGATAATGAATGTCAGTGCGCTCCCACTAACCTTCTTATATACACAAGGATCATCCTCGTTTTGAATGAAATCATATTCTTTTATGATCTTATCAAAATATTGGTTCCAAGAACGCGATGTTTGCTTCAATCCATAAATGGATCGATTTAACTTGCAAACCTTGTCTGCATGTTTTGGTACGAAAAAACCGTCAGGCAGTTGCATATAAACATCCTCCAAAAGGTTTCCGTTAAGGAAAGTGGTTTTGACGTCCATCTGCCATATTTCGTAATCGAAATATGCAGTAATAGCAAGCATTATCCGAATGGATTTAATCATGGAAACATGTGAAAAAGTTTCATCGTAATCGACACCATGTCGTTGACGATACCCTTTCGCTATAAGCCTAGCTTTGTATGTTTATATGTTGCCATCCATGTCGGTATTCTTCTTGAAGACCCATTTGCAACCAATAGGCTTTATGCCTTCTGGTGCATCAACCAGTATCCAAACTTGGTTGGTGTACATGGAATCCATTTCGGATTTCATGGCATCTTGCCATAAAACGGAGTCGATACCTTGTATTGATTCCTCATACGTAGCCGGTTTATCTTCCTTAATAAGATTAATATCCACAAGAGGTGAGATCAGAAACCCATACCTCTCAGGTTGTTTTCTGACTCTCTCCGATCTATGCGGTTCTTATGTATTCGAAGATTGTGGTACAGTCTCATCCCTGATGAACTGTTCATGTTCCGTTAAGGAATCGGTGCCATGAATAGTATCACTCCGATTTTCATCGAGTTCTACTTTCCTCCCACTAACCACTGCACTTAGGAATTCTTTCTCAAGGAAAACCGCATGTAGAGCAACAAATACTTTGTTCTCTTGTGGGTTGTAAAAGTAATATCCTTTGGTTTCCCTATGATAACCTAAAAATAGACACTTATCCGATTAGGGTTCTAGTTTGGTACCATCCAAACGTTTAACGTATGCCTAGCAACCCCAAATCTTCAGGAAATGAGAAACCCGGTTTCTTTCATGTCCATATCTCATACGGAGTCTGTTGAACAGACTTTGACGGAACTTTATTCAAAATAAGTATTGCACTGTTCAATGCATATCCCCAGATGGAAATGGGTAGCTCAGTGTGACTCATCATCGACCTTACCATGTCCAACAAAGTTCGGTTTCTCTGTTCGGACACACCTTTCAATTGAGGTGTTCCGGGAGGAGTCCACTGTGAAAGAATACCATACTCTTTCAAGTAATCAAGAAACTCATTGCTCAATTATTCTCCACCACGGTCCGACCGTAATGTTTTAATACTTTTGCCGGTTTGTTTTTCTACTTCGTGTCGAAACTCTTTGAATTTCTCAAAGGTTTTCGACTTGTGTCTCATAAGATACACATAACCATAACGCGATGCATCATCCGTAAAGGTTACAAAGTATTCATATCCACCTCTAGCCTGGCTAGACATGGGCCCACATACGTCACTATGAACGAGGGCTAACAGTTCGGTGGCACGTGCACCTTTACCGCTAAAAGGTGTTTTAGGCATTTTGCCTAATAAACAAGATTCGCAGACGTCATATGAATTTGGATCGAATCCGTCCAAGTACCCACTATTCGAAAGTGTGGATATGCGAGTCTTGTTAATGTGTCCTTGATGAGTGGTAAATCTATCACTATTTCCCACTCATTTAATCTAATATTTTGTATAGTTTCTTGAGTTTTGTGAATATTTTGATGTTTTTTGTGTTATTTTGTAGATAAATAAAGTTTCAGGACATTCTGGAGGTGATTTGGAGCAAAATAGTGAAAATTGGCAAAAAGGGCATTTTGGTAATTTGGGCGCGTCGCGAAGCGCAAACCTTTGGCATCGCGACGCCTAACATGCGCCGAACAGTGCTAACGTACGCCTGGTCCACGTGTCAGAATCTGAGAAAAGTTTGACTTTGCTAACGTGCGCTGTGCCACGTGTCACCTTATCACCTTATCCAGAATCTGTAACCGAAGAACCAGAGCGTGCCACGTCGACAGAAGCTGGCGTAGCGACGCCAAAGGCCTTGGCGTCGCGACGCTGGAACCCCACCTAGGCCTATAAATTGAGCTCGAGATTTCAATTTCAGTTGTACCACTCTCTCTCATCTCTTTGATGTAAAAAGGGAGTTTCTCTCTCTAGTTTCTTTTAGTTTTTAGTTTTTTTGGTTTTGTAATTAATTTTAATTACGTTTTGTAATAATAGTAATTTACTTTTTTACTTTTTACAGTTTTTACTATTCACCATGAGGAGGTAACTTCCCAAGCTAGGGTGAAAGGTAATTCTTTTACTATTGCTATTTAGATTAATCTCCCTTAAATATAATATATTCATTATTTAAAATATTGACTTAAAAAGGATACCGCCAGATTGGTCGGTTGGTAATTCATTTTAATCTGGTTTAAACCTGACTAATCAAGGATACCGCCAGATTGGTCGGTTGGTAATTAAACTTTCTTACCGCCTATATGGCAGGTTTATGGACAAATATTTTTACCGCCTTAATGGCTGGTTGGACTTAATTTGACTTAATCATGATACCGCCTATATGGCTGGTTGGTAATGTTATCACAAGTTTATATATTATATTATGCGAGATATCTAAATTAGTAGTAGTAAAAGTAACTCCTTTTACCTTAGCATTTTATTTTATTGTAATTTACTTTTCAGTATTTACTTTACCGCATTTTTACTTTATGTCTTTTATTTTCAAGTTTTTATTAGCTCTAGTTATGTGTTGTAACTAAATTAGTTATCTGAGGTTGTGATGACTTTTAATATCACCGGTTTATAAGGGGTTAGATTATAGTTTGGGTATTATAAAAATTTATTTATTGAGTCTTAATCTTAATGCTTTTTCATTAACTGGCCATTAATAAAATTGATATGGTAAATCTAAAATGAACTAGACATAGAGATTTTAGGTTTCAGCCTTAGACTCAATAGCCCACGATCTTCCTTGATGATAGAGAACCCTTTAATAGATTTCCTTACAGGATAGACATATACCTGTCGGGCGGGGGTAGCCATAATTAGAACTTAAACTTAATGAATCCAGATAATTTGGTTGACATAGACATATGGTTCAATTGGGTTAAACTGGGTATTTGTGGCTGACCATCGACATAGGCTTACATATAATTTAGTGTTCCAGGTTAATAAATCAATATATTACCCAACTTTAAGATAACCACTTCATCTTTTAAATGATATTGGAAGAAATCACAAACATAGATAGTTTTTAATATTGAATTTTCTTAAAATCTACTTTCGAATAATTTTATTTACTTGTTTTTAAATCTAGAATCGTCACCATTTCAAATCAATCAAACAACCTATTAGATACTAGTAATCATTTGACCTCATAAAATTAATAGATTAGATATTAAGTCCTCGTGGGATCGATATTTTTATACTACTTGAACGATACGTGCGCTTGCGTTATACGTGTGTGTTTACGCCGGTCAAGTTTTTGGCGCCGATGCCGGGGACTTATTTATCTTTCACTATTAGTTTTAAGGTTAGATACCTTTACTTGTATCTACTTTTCTTTTTACTTATTGTTTTTGTTTTCTTGTGTTTCAGGTTCTCAGAAACTTCATGAGACGAACCAGAAGCTTTGAACTCCGACCGCTTGACTCGGAAATTGAAAGAACCATCATACAGTTGAGAAGGGAAAGGCGAGAAGGCCAAGAAGCTTTAGTCAACATGGAACCTGAACTGTTGGAGGTTGCACCACCAATACCCATTCGAGATAGAACCATTCCGTTGGTCGACGGCCTCATTTCCTGTATTGTACTTCCTCCATTTCCAGCAAATGCGTGTGACATCAAAACATGCATTCAGATGATTCAACAGTCAGTTCAGTTCGGGGGGAATGTAACTGAAGATCCTAATGCCTACATCAGTAACTTCCTGGAAGTTTGCGGCACTTTCAACTACAACAGAGCATCAGAAGAAGCAATGAGACTGCGAGTTTTTCCATATTCCTTGAAAACAGAGCAAAAGCTTGGCTACATTCACTACCAGCAGGTTCCATCACAACTTGGAACACTTTAGCCACCAAATTCCTTGTAAAGTATTTTCCACCAGCCAGGACAGCAAAACTGAGAAATGACATCACATCTTTTGTACAAAAAGATTCAGAATCCCTTTGCGAAGCTTGGGAAAGATTCAAAGATTTACTCCGGAAATGTCCTCATCCTGAGATCGCAAAATGGCTTCAAGTCCAAACATTCTATAATGGACTTTCTGGAATAATGAGAACCACAATCGATGCTGCTGCTGGAGGAGCTTTAATGGCAAACGAGAAGATCAAGCCTGTGAACTAATCGAATAAATGACCAACAGAAATGAGCATGATCCAAAAAATTATAGGAATTTATGAAAGTGGAGCTAATACAGCAGTCAACGCCAAACTAGATCAGATATGCAAATTCATGGAAACTCTTACCACTGGATCCACAAGTTCACCATATGGAGGAGCACCAGAGTCGAACCAACTTGAAGAAACGGTGAATTTTGTCAACAATTTCAACAGACAGGGGAACAATCCATATTCCAACACCTACAACCCATGGTGGAGGAATCATCCTAATTTTTCATGGAGCAACAATTCAGGCCAACAGCAGAACTATCCACCACCCGGATTCCAACAACAGAACAAAGGCCAAGAGCAGGCAAATGAACCAGGAATAACAGAAGTGTTGACCCACTTGAAAAAGATAGAAGCAAAACACGACTCTCAAGCAGCAAGATATGATGCTATGTTTCAATCCCAAGCAACATTAATTCAAAGTCAATCTGCTTCTATTAAAGCACTGGAGAATCAAATGGGACAACTGGCCAATGCTCAGAGTTACAGACCGTCAGGTACCCTTCCTAGCAACACAGAGCCAAATCCAAGAAACATAGGGAAGAAGCAGTGTCATGCCATCATGTTAAAAAGCGGTACTGAAATCAACAAAGATGTTGGATCCAAAACAGCTACTGTGGAAATTCTAAAAGAAACAAAGCAACAGATGGAGGAAAAAGAAGCAAAAGAAAAAGAACAGATCATTCCACCTCCACCTTTTCCTCAGCGTCTTCAGAAGAACAAATTGGACAAGCAATTTTCTCGGTTCCTGGAGATCTTCAAAAAGCTGCATATCAACATTCCATTTGCAGAAGCATTGGAACAAATGCCCAGCTATGCAAAATTCATGAAAGACATTCTTTCACGAAAGCGGAGATTGAGAGATTACGAGACAATAGCATTATCAGAAGAATGCATCGCTATCATTCAGAGGAAACTTCCCCCAAAGTTGAAAGATCCTGGCAGTTTCACTGTTCCTTGCACCATAGGAGAACATGACTTTTGTAAGGCTTTTTGTGATTTAGGTGCGAGTGTTAATTTGATGTCTTTTTCAATTTTCAGGAAATTGTAGATTGGAGAAACAATGCCAACTTCAGTCTCTCTACAACTTGCTGATAGAACACTCGTATTTCCAAGAGGCGTAGTTGAGGATGTGCTGGTCAAGGTTGACAAATTCATTTTCCCAGCAGATTTTATTATCCTTGATATGGAGGAAGACGCAGACGTGCCAATCATCCTTGGGAGACCATTCTTGGCTACAGGTCGAACCATTATTGATGTACAAAAATGAGAATTAACCATGAGGGTACATGACCAAGAAGTAACATTCAATGTTTTCAAGGCCATGAATTTCCCAGATGATGAAAAAAATGACGAATATTTCAGACTTGATGTGATACACAGTACCATTCAGAACTCCAATGCAATGCAAAGTTCTACTGACAAACTTAAAACATGTCAATTGCCTGTGGAGCCTTGTTGTGATATTTTTATATCGTACCGCAAGTGTACAGTGTCAAGTTTTAGTATAAATGAGTTTAGAGTGTCGAACCCACATGGATTGCGTTAACTCGCACTAAGTACTACAATTGATAATCCTAACTTTATTTAGAAAACAAATAATAAAGATTTATAATAGATAAATATACAAATAATAAAATAGGAGGAACTAATACTATAGAGATTCTGGATCCTGATTTCACCTAGCTGTCGCCTATGTATTTGTTATGCCAATTAATCTTTGTTCAGTTATATTGTTTATAAGTCAAGACTCCGGAATTATCCACTCCCTCTCTCGAGTGCCGAGTGAAAATATCATCAACTACAGACTTCGATATCTCTATAAAAATCCAATAGTTAACAACTCATTACGATTTGTGATTCTATGTTAACGACTTCAAAGAACTACAGATTCTCTCGAACTCTATAAAATCCTAGGTTATATTCTCTAGATCTATTCAAAATCCCCTCTCTCGAGTGATAGATTCTAAACATTCATCATCTCAAATTGTGGCCAGCAATCAAGAAGCATTAAACTCAAAAGAACATAAATAAATCAATAAAACTTCATAACAAAATTAATAAATAAAATACAAGGTTTGAGCATAGATTACAATCGTTCTCCAAAATTAAGGAGTAAATTCATGACAAAAGATAAAACAATAAATAATCAAGCCACGAATCTAATGGAAATCATTAGAGTTTTAAGAAAGAAATAAGAAGATAAAACTCGAATTGAATCTCTTCCTCTCCGGATATTAAAGCCTTTGTCTCCTTTTGTCGCTCTTCAATCCTCTCCTTGGATCTCTAAAAATATGTATTTCGTGTTTTGCGCAATGTATTAGCCTCCCCTTGAGTGTTGGATGCAATGTTATATTTATAGTTGAGGCTGTGAGTCTTTGGGTGTCATTAGGATTATTGAAAACCCTAAGAATTTAATCCTGGAGCGTGTCACCCGCAGCGCCGCGGCCCTGGTTGAGTGGCGCCACTGCGCCAAAGTCTCGGGAAATTTGTATGGATGCGTGCAACTTGGGGAGGCGCCATGGCGCCCTTACATTGTTTAGCAAATGGCGCCATGGCGCCATTTGCATGCAACAGGCGCCTTGGCGCTTGTTGCTTCCAACATAGTGGCGCCAAGGCGCCAATGCATGGAATTTGTGGCGCCTTGGCACCCTTCTCTCGGGATCTTGGCTGGGTGTGATGAATTTCTCCCCTGTTCCTCCTGTCTTATGTCCTATGCTCCCGTATGGTCCCAAAACACGTGCAATTGTTCCCAGATCCATGTAATAATGCTCCTACAAATAAAATGAAAATAAACTATAAATGACATTTAAATATCTCGAATTATAACAAAATAATAAGCTAAAGATATTGGAATAAGTGGGTATAAACCACACTTATCAAACACCCCCAAACTTAAGGTTTTGCTAGTCCGAGCAAAAGATAAAAATAAAAACTGAATTCAAATAAATAATTAAAAATAACTAAATTAACTAAGCCACTTTCGTAGGGATCATAATTGCATTTAGCATATGCAACAAGCCTTTAAACCCCTAGGCGACCCTAGTGGACGAGTTATAGTCTCGTGAGAGCTTACAGCGACGACACCCACAAACGTCATTCACACACAATCATGCAAAAATATAAAAATTAATAAAAGATAGTCTCGATAGTTACGCATAAATATATCCTCAAAGAAAGCTTATAAATGATATCAAAGAATCTTCAAAGTACGCAATTGCAACTCAAATCTAAATTCTTGAGTAAATCATCTAAGCTAGACTCACAGTGTGTGTGTGTAAATGTTCGGTCACAGCTTTGATCTTAAGTAAGCCAACTCAATGATTTCGTTTAAAAATTAGAATCAATGGGTCAAACCAACCTAGATATCTCAATTATGCTCTGTAATTGCTTTATTTTGTGCTCAGTATGGTATGATTTTTCTTTTCGTTTCTTGTCTCTTTTTTTTTTCTCATTTTTGCATTCATTTTTTTTAACTCACCTACCCTTTGAGGTAGCATTTCTCCTCATGGTGGTCCTAATACTCGCCCATGGGTAGTTTCACGCTTATCGGTTATAGGTGGTTTATTTTCTTTCTTTAGAGACATTCTTCTTTTTAGCTATACCATACTTCATAACACTAGCAAATCAAGATAGATATCTAAGCAAACGGTCATTCATCGACATGCAATTTCTTCAACTAGTCACATTGTCAATTACTTAAGTTTTACTGCTAAAAACCTATTTTAAGTGCTTACGAGTCTAACATAGATCAATTATTCAAGGCATTAGATAAAATTAAATTGGGCACTTATCGTTTCTAAAATTTCATCCATAAACAAACAATATCATCACAGGATTTATGCTTTACTATCAAAGACTAAAACAATTTTTTTTTTTCAAACAAATAAGTAAATAAATAACAAGTAAGCAAGTAAATAAATAACAAGTAAGCAACATGCACACACCCCCAAACTTAAAACTTGCATTGTCCTCAATGTAAGATAAGAAAAATTAACAAACAATAGTGAGGAACAACACTACCGTGCATGGAGTTGATCAGGCTCTTGCTGGTTAGAATTTGGTTGCGCGGGCGTTGTGTGTCTCGTGCTACCTGCATAAATAGCATGCAATTTAATAAATATCACACAATAATAATAATAAAAAAATTAAAATAAAAAATAAAGGAAATAATGATAAAACAAATGCAAGGGTTGCCTCCCCGCTAGCGCTAAGTTTAACGTCTTCAGCCAAACGCAACCACCCAAATGGTGGTCATGGTGGCTTAAACGTAGTGAACCGAGTAATCTCATCTTTCTTCTTCTTTGGTATCCACCGGTTATTATGACATGAAAAAGACAGCTTGGCAGGCTGTGGTGATTTATCCATAGATGGTCCCCCAAGATATGTAGATTTCCCTTCAATTGGAAATTCTGGACTGCACATTCGGCAAAATTGGCTCGACTTTCTTTTTAATCTTCCAGGAATTATCTCTAAGTAAGAACTGGCCTTTCTTTTCCTCTTTTTACGGCCCTTTGGGAGTGGTTTCGAGTTTAGCTGCAGAGAATCTTCCTTTATGCATGGCTGCATTATGCTCATAGGCTGTTGAATTACTGATTCACCCTGTCTGGTTTCAACTCCATTTTCTACTGTATCTACCATGTGACAGTCTGCATCACCTTGAGAACTCGGCGTGGCCCTGAAAACACTGAAGGTGACTTCTTCATCTTGATCTCTCATTATCAATTCACATTTGTTCTCTTCTTCTGTAACTTTTTCCTCCTGAAATACCATTTCATTTTCTTTACTGCCTAAGTCCTGAGAGGTGTCTTTAAACTCTTTTCCGCTCCTACAGGTTCTGATTTGACATTGCTCATTGTGGTTGATTTCAATATCACTCGGAAAAACCCATGTCTGTTGATTGGCCATGGAAGAAACTAGCAACCTAATTTGTGCTTCTAAAGATTTCATATTTGCCTCTATATTGCCCATTCGTTTTTCGATATTATCCAGCATTGACTCATTCTTCTCAAACCTCTTTGAAGCTGTAGCTACAAACATGCTCATGAGGTCTTCTAAAGAAGGTTTCTGCTCAGCTCTCGGATAATTGAAGCCATGAGGAGGTTGCAAAATGTTTTCCATATCAGCATATGAAAAATTCGGATGATAATAAATAGGCATAAGACTGCCTCTATAGTTGTTGAAGTTCCGATTGTTCACATACTGTACTTGTTCAAATCCTGCTCCTCTGTTGGATAAAAGCATTCTATTAGCAGAAGCAGCTTCAATAGACGATTGGCCCATTTGATTTGTCAATACTGCTAGATGAGTCGTGAGGGACGATACTTGAGCTATCAGTGCACTAACAGGATCTGTCATTGCTTCTTTTCAAACTCACCTCATACGAAAAAAATAAAACAAAAAAAATAAAATAAAATAATAAGAAATAAAAACAAAAATAAAACTTAAGACAAAAATAAAAGAAATAAAGAAAATAAAATAAAAATAAAATTCTAAATTAAAGATAAGATTACTTGGTAGTGGTATTAATATGAATTAAACAAACAATCCCCGGCAACGGCACAAAAAACTTGTTGTGATATTTTTATATCGTACCGCAAGTGTACGGTGTCAAGTTTTAGTATAAATGAGTTTAGAGTGTCGAACCCACAGGGATTGCGTTAACTCACACTAAGTACTACAATTGATAATCCTAACTTTATAATCCTAACTTTATTTAGAAAACAAATAATAAAGATTTATAATAGATAAATATACAAATAATAAAATAGGAGGAACTAATACTATAGAGATTCTGGATCCTGATTTCACCTAGCTGTCGCCTATGTATTTGTTATGCCAATTAATCTTTGTTCAGTTATATTGTTTATAAGTCAAGACTCCGGAATTATCCACTCCCTCTCTTGAGTGCCGAGTGAAAATATCATCAACTACAGACTTCGATATCTCTATAAAAATCCAATAGTTAACAACTCATTACGATTTGTGATTCTATGTTAACGACTTCAAAGGACTACAGATTCTCTCGAACTCTATAAAATCCTAGGTTATATTCTCTAGATCTATTCAAAATCCCCTCTCTCGAGTGATAGATTCTAAACATTCATCATCTCAATTGTGGCCAGCAATCAAGAAGCATTAAACTCAAAAGAACATAAATAATCAATAAAACTTCATAACAAAATTAATAAATAAAATACAAGGTTTGAGCATAGATTACAATCGTTCTCCAAAATTAAGGAGTAAATTCATGACAAAAGATAAAACAATAAATAATCAAGCCACAAATCTAATGGAAATCATTAGAGTTTTAAGAAAGAAATAAAAAGATAAAACCCGAATTGAATCTCTTCCTCTCCGGATATTAAAGCCTTTGTCTCCTCTTGTCGCTCTTCAATCCTCTCCTTGGATCTCTAAAAATATGTATTTCGTGTTTTGCGCAGTGTATTAGCCTCCCCTTGAGTGTTGGATGCAATGTTATATTTATAGTTGAGGCTGTGAGTCTTTGGGTGTCATTAGGATTATTGAAAACCCTAAGAATTTAATCCTGGAGCGTGTCACCCGCAGCGCCGCGGCCCTGGTTGAGTGGCGCCACTGCGCCAAAGTCTCGGGAAATTTGTATGGATGTGTGCAACTTCGGGAGGCGCCATGGCGCCCTTACATTGTTTAGCAAATGGCGCCATGGCGCCATTTGCATGCAACAGGCGCCTTGGCGCTTGTTGCTTCCACATAGTGACGCCAAGGCGCCAATGCATGGAATTTGTGGTGCCTTGGCGCCCTTCTCTCGGGATCTTGGCTGGGTGTGATGAATTTCTCCCCTGTTCCTCCTGTCTTATGTCCTATGCTCCCGTATGGTCCCAAAACACGTGCAATTGTTCCCAGATCCATGTAATAATGCTTCTACAAATAAAATGCAAAATAAACTATAAATGACATTTAAATATCTCGAATTATAACAAAATAATAAGCTAAAGATATTGGAATAAGTGGGTATAAACCACACTTATCAAGCCTGAAGATAAAACATCTTTTGCACTGAAAAAGCCAATTCTTGCACTACAAGTAAGAGAAGAGAAAAAGTTCCACCAGCTCAACGAATTGGAGGAATTTCACATACAGCCTTTTGAGGATGCCAAATTGTACAAAGAAAAGGGCAAGAAAAGACATGATGAGAAGTTAGTGCGCATACAACTGGAACCAGGGCAGAAGGTACTGTTAAACAAATCAAGGGTGAAATTTTTCCCATGGAAGCCAAAATCACGGTGGTCAGGTCCATTTGTGATCACCAAAGTTTTACCAGATAGAGCCGTTGAGATACATGATCCTGACTCCAACAAAACTTTCAAGGTTAAAAACAAGCGTGTTAAGCACTACTGGGGAGAATCATTTGAGCGATAAAAAGAAAGTGTCACACTTTCAGATCCAGCTTAACGTTCAAGAAGTCATGTCTAGCTGACGACTTTAAACTTAACGCTCGCAGGGAGGCAACCCATGCAATTTGTGTATATATTGTGATCTGGTGTGTTTTATTTTTGTGTGTTTAGTTTTTGCAGGTAAAGTCATTTCACGATGGAATAAGCTCTCGTAAATCTTCGCAAGCAATTTCCTTCTCTCCCTAAAAAATCTCTGATGAAAGTCTACAAAGCTCGCTTGGAACAAATGAGATTACTGATGATCAACGGTATTCCTACTGACATTCGTTGGTAAATTGAAGCACGGGTCCGATTGACAGTTGAGTCTTCTGACTCTTTTATTTCACATCTGCCTGGCTTAGGAAGGAGCACTTTTCTAACGTGCGTCGTGCCACGTGTCTCCATCACAGCCGATCTTCTAACATGCGCCGTGCCACGTGTCATCATCCTACGGTACCGACAGTCATCATCACCACGTGTCACCACGTGTCACTCCATGTCATTTCCACGTCATTGTCCACATCACCAGGTTGACCGAGTCAAACTGCCACGTCATCATCAACCAATCACAGTCTGCCACGTGTCGCGATTCTATGGTGCCGACATTTAAATTGCCATGTGTCGCCACGTCAGCGCTACGTCAGCATCAATTATTGGCTCTCTTATCCCTATTTGACACGTGGCGGATAAGAATCTAGGTGACCAATCAGAAGCCGCCACGTGTCACAATAATTGAGCCTCAACCACCTTGCCACGTGTCACCTTATCACCTTATCCAGAATCTACAACCGACGAACCAGAGCGTGCCACGTCGACAGAAGCTGGCGTAGCGACGCCAAAGGCCTTGGCGTCGCGACGCTGGAACCCCACCGAGGCCTATAAATTGAGCTCGAGATTTCAGTTTCAGTTGTACCACTCTCTCTCATCTCTTTGATGTAAAGAGGGAGTTTCTCTCTATAGTTTCTTTTAGTTTTTAGTTTTTTTAGTTTTGTAATTAATTGTAATTACGTTTTGTAATAATAGTAATTTACTTTTTTACTTTTTACAATTTTTACTATTCACCATGAGGAGGTAACTTCCCCAACTAGGGTGAAAGGTAATTCTTTTACTATTGCTATTTAGATTAATCTCCCTTAAATATAATATATTCACTATTTAAAATATTGACTTAAAAAGGATACCGCCAGATTGGTCGGTTGGTAATTCATTTTAATCTGGTTTAAACCTGACTAATCAAGGATACCGCCAGATTGGTCGGTTGGTAATTAAACTTTCTTACCGCCTATATGGCAGGTTCATGAACAAATCTTTTTACCGCCTTAATGGCTGGTTGGACTTAATTTGACTTAATCATGATACCGCCTATATGGCTGGTTGGTAATGTTATCACAAGTTTATATATTATATTATGTGAGATATCTAAATTAGTAGTAGTAAAAGTAATTCCTTTTACCTTAGCATTTTATTTTATTGTAATTTACTTTTCAGTATTTGCTTTACCGCATTTTTACTTTATGTCTTTTATTTTCAAGTTTTTATTAGCCATAGTTATGTGTTGTAACTAAATTAGTTATTTGGGATTGTGATGACTTTTAATATCATCGGTTTATAAGGGGTTAGATTATAGTTTGGGTATTATAAAGATTTATTTATTGAGTCTTAAACTTAATGCTTTTTCATTAACTGGCCATTAATAAAATTGATCTGGCAAATCTAAAATGAACTAGACATGGAGATTTTAGGTTTTAGCCTTAGACTCATTAGCCGACGATCTTCCTTGAGGATAGATAACCCTTTAATAGATTTCCTTACAGGATAGACATATACCTGTCGGGCGGGGGTAGCCATAATTGGAACTTAAACTTAATGAATCCAGATAATTTGGTTGACATAGACATATGGTTCAATTGGGTTAAACTGGGTATTTGTGTCTGACCATCGACAGAGGCTTACACATAATTTAGTGTTCCAGGTTAATAAATCAATATATTACCCAACTTTAAGATAACCACTTCATCTTTTAAATGATATTGGAAGAAATCACAACTCTAGATAGTTTTTAATATTGAATTTTCTTAAAATCTACTTTCGAAATAATTTTATTTACTTGTTTTTAAATTTAGAATTGTCACCATTTCAAATCAATCAAACAACCTGTTAGATACTAGTAATCATTTGACCTCATAAAATTAATAGATTAGATATTAAGTCCTCGTGGGATCGATATTTTTATACTAATTGAACGATACGTGCGCTTGCGTTATACGTGTGTGTTTACGCCGGTCAGTCATAGACAACAATGCCACATATAAGTTTCATCTTTGTTACTTAATTTAAGCCTTTTGTTTGTTACATTATATGTTAGAGATTGATTTATATTAAAAATATAAAGACAATTATTCACATCAGCACTGCATATCTCCATATCATTTTTATACATAAAACACCCAGTGTTTCTAAAAACAAAAGTATACCCACATTGGGCTAATAAAGATACAGATATAATATTCCTAGTCAAACTAGGTACATAATAACAGTCTGATAAGTTTAGTACATTCCCGAGGGCAGTTCCAAAATATAAGTCCCTACAGCCAAAACAGCGACTCTGGTCCCGTTTCCAACTTGTAGATCAATCTCCCCTGAGGCAAGTCTCCTGCTAATCTGCAGATCCTGCACATCAGTACATATATGAGTACCACAACTAGAATCAAAAATCCAATTTTTAATACTAGAAGTAGACATGTTTATTTCTATAACAAACATACCTGAAGCCGGTGCCTTGCCCGCTTTGATTTCCTTCATGTGCGCCTTGTACTCATGGCAGTCACGCTTCCAGTGACCCCGTTTTCCACACTGCAGACATACATCTTGGGATTTGTCCTTTGCCTTCCCATAAGACTTTGACGATTTGGCCTTGCCATTCTTCTTCTTCTTCTTTACACCTCCAGTAGCCTTCGGCCAAGCCTTGGGAGACTGAGATGTTGAAGAGAAGTGCACCTCGCCCTTTTTGCCCTTCCATAACTCTTTTTCTGCTTCACGCAGCATTGCCATCAGCTCTCCAAGAGTATGGTCTTGGTTTATCATATTGTAGTTCATGATGAACCCGCTCTAGCTGTCAGGAAGAGACTGAAGATCAAATCTATAGAAGTCCCAGCCTCAAAGGTTATGCCTAGCTGACCCAGCTGTTCAATTTCAGCAATCATCTGCGATACATGGTGATCGACAGATGTACCCTCTGACATTCAAGAGCGTCTTCTGTAATTCATACCTTTGCGATCTAAGGTTAGATCGATGAAGGTCCTTCAATTTTTCCATCATAGTATAGGGATCCAATCCCTTGTTTTGGCGATGAAATTGAGGGGCATTGCAGCGAGCATGACGGATTGAGTAGTTGAGTTGTCATCGCTATGAGTCTTCCAAAGCTCAAGCTCAAGCGACTGCTCATTTCCGGGGTTAGGCCCGAGAGGTCTCTCTATCGTATAGAGCATCCTTTCAGCCCCCAGGACAATCCTGAGGTTTATATCCCAGTCAGGAAAGTTCGCACCATTAAAGACATTTTCGTCCATGATAATGTCTCTAACCCCGATCTTTCCAGTCATCTTAATTGCAATAGTCTAACTATTCAATTAACGATTTTTGGGTACAGTCCAACTGTTACAAGAAAAATAATAGAATATTAGTCAAACTAATAAATATTTAAAATGACGAGATAATTTGAAAGCGCGTATTGGCAAGTATTTGAACGAAATTGTAAATTCAATACTGGCCTCCCACTATTTTTTGGCGAGCCTCTAACCCTCTGTTGAGTACTCAGGAAACCTAGTTTCCTAATGGGCTAGGATCCTGTTAAATAACACACAACCTTAAATTTGGCCAACAAGCTGTATGATATTTAACTAGGTAGATCTCTAAGATCAATTGGATCTCATCCAATTCCTAGATCAGGTAGGTGGACCTCCAAGTCCGAAACATATATACAATATATATGCCAATATATCCAATATATCCAATATATTTTCCTAACCTTTTTCCTCTGAATCAACTAAGCCTTGGCTTTGGTTCAACAAGTTTAATGATTCCAGTTAAGCGGGACCTGTTGACCTTGGAAAACTTTTTAATCCATGTCGATGAACAAGAAGTGACCTTGACTTTGGCCAACAAATCACAACTTGCCCAAGACATGCGATATGGAACAAAGCTTTCATGGTTCAAACACATCCGCGATGGAAATTGATATTGACTTTGGCCAACAAACCAATGTCAATCTTGGATCTTGAGAAAGAACCATTCAATGGAAGGAAAATGCTTAATATTTGATCGAGGGTTTTTCGTGTAATTGGCAACCAATTAATTATCTTTGATTAGGTCTCATCATACACCCTTAAGCATGCATTCTAAAAGCATAATAAAGCGCGATAAATAAAATAATAATGATATGCGGATGGATATCTCACAAATTATTCCTAAAACAAATCAGTCTTTTTCCTCTCCCCAACTAGCACTATTCTAACTTCTACCCAATTACATAATACAATAAAGAAACCTCATTACATTGAGGGGAATTAGTGAGAAGAGAATTACAAAGAGTCAAGAGATAAAGGCTGGACACACATGTCCAATTTAATAAATTCTAAATTTATTACAACAATTTCCAAAATTGCCCTCACCCATCTAATATCCATCTGATATACATTATTCATACAATACATCCATGTATTCACACAAAACATGTTATTCAATCAATCTAATCCAATTAATTAATCTTTGAATTAAGTGATCATCCAATGTTCAAACAACGATTTGATTTGCGCGAGTCCAACTCGTTTTAAGAATAAGTACTCAAAGTGCGTATTTTTTAATTATATCGAACTACAATTTTAAATCCAATTTAATTTGTATTCAATACTAATTCTTATTTAATTCCAAATTAAATAATTACACTTTTAATGTGCCTTTACGACTTAGATTCTAAATCTAATCTTAATAGGTCTCAAAGCCCAATTAACATCCAATGTCAATTTAATTAAAGTCCAATGGGCTTTTAATTAATTTCATAAGGCATGGGCTTTGGCCAATATGGGTAAAACCCAAATGCCAAGACCCAATTAAGGAATCACCCTATTTGCCATAAAATTAATTTCGGCCGATAGGGCCCAATTAAATTTAAAAAGCCCATTTATTATATTTAGACTTTATGGAATGGTTTTAGGCCCAATTTGGATCCAATCCATTTGTCCTAAACCAACTTGGCCCAACCAAGCCCATAAGGCCCAAATATAATATTTTAGCCCAATTCCAAATTTAAGCCTAATTAATTAAATTCCAATATTCCAAATATCATAATTTATTTAATTAAAGTGTATAGCCATAATTAATTAGTTAAATTAACATTTCCAAAACACCATTTTAATTAATTAATCATGCTTTATTATTTTCAATACATGTCCAACATTATTGAAGCAAAATCAACTCATAATCATGCTCTTTCACTCACGGCAATATAAGCTTTTTATATCCGATTTTGATTTCAATCCAATTAAATCACAAATCAATATACTCAAGCATTTTAAACACATCCAATGATCTAAAAAAAAATCAAAATCACCATGAGTTTATGGTTCCTTTATATTCGGCCAAGCCAAAATTTTTGGGAAAATTATCTAATCAATTTTTTTTTGCATAAAATTAATCATGCATAACTCTAAGTTATCATAATCTAAGCATACTCAAACAATCAATTTGATAAAATCATGCTCCAAGCAAAAATACCCAAATTCAAGATTATGAACTCTAATTCATTTCATGCTTAAATAGGCTCATGATACCATTGTTGGGTCTCTAAGATAAATCCCAAGATCATTTAAGCATAACATAAGTGAATACTCGAAGTAAGAATGCGGAAAAATACTTACAACGATCGGTTGGATGGATGTGTTGAGAACAACAATTTTGCTCCTTTGAAGTGCTCCAAGCTCCTATTTGATGATAGTGTGTTGAGCTCCAAGCTTGGTGAATGAGATTCCAAACTCAAGGAATGTTTCCCTATCACCTTTGAAGACTCTTTAAGTGCTAGCTTATGATGAATTTTGCAACAAAAATCTTCCTATTGTTCTTTGTAGTTCACGACAAAGTGAACAATTTGGAGAGGGAAAAGGCTTTCACGCCACTTGTGAGAAGAGAGAAAAAGTGAGTAATGTAAAGTGTAATTAAATAATTAAATAATGAAATGTGTAAATCAAGCCATCAACTACTACCAAATTCCATCAACATAAAGTGGTGAAAATGACATGTGATATGACTTGATGTGGGCCCCACTTTGATTCAAAATCCGAGTGGGCCCGCAAACACATTCCGGGCTCGGGTTCGTTAAAGTCGCTCGCGAAGTAATTCTAAATTAATTCGTTTGCCCGAATTAAAATTCAATTTTAATTCCGCTATGAAATCTAATTTCATTCAATATATCGAATATATTATTTAATCGATTAATTCCAAATTAATCGTTCTCTCTCTTCTAATTGAATTTTATCCCAGATTAATTTTCTCTCTCTTGAAATTAATCCCAGATTAATTATGTTCGAGTTATACGTCATCGGTGAATCTTCGGGAAGCAACCCATGAGATCCCTGGATATGTTGGCAGTAAATTCGGTCGTCGGACTATCCGAACACGTGCGTACCCAGTACCACATTCTTACCGATTTACAAGACATGGTTGGCTTCTAGCAAAGCACCGTGCCTACCCAATTCTCCAGAAATATTCTTTAAGGAATATATATAATCTTTGTCAAGCGTAGTATACGTAGTAATTCGTATTGCGATCCAGTATCGGATGTCACATGCAAGTCCTGGGGCTGGAATAGTGTCTGTCCCGTACGAAGCATATATCGGATCACAAGCAACTAGTCTCTATAATCGGATAATCATGACCTTGTCATATTATCCCGATAGTTGCAACATAATAGATAACAAGTTATGTATCCCTACGTGATCATCATCTCTATATGACTGAAGTGATACTTCTGTCTTGACATCACACTCAATACACTACGATTCTCAATAAACCCAAAAGAGGCGTACACAGAACCTGTTAAAGTCCCGGACGACCAAAACCAAAGCGTATTGATTGTCGCAAGTATTAGCGATGCAAGTCTCAGGTTAAGACCAAATACACCTACCATGATGTGGATTCCCAAAGACACATAGTCATACTACCAATTGGATTCCGCGGGGTCTATCCAGAGCGAAACTATTTTCGTACCATCGGTAAACACAACCTCCTATCACACTTGTATAAGTATCCAATACTTAAATATATGAGAACTCTGCTGTTATGCTCCCACAACGCGCACAAGTGCAATACTAGTCTATTCCGCATTATCGATATCCAGTCTCGATAATACTACGACTACGAATATTTAATGATTAAACCTTTATGGATTGATATCGTCTTATATCTTATTAATCCGTAACTAATCATAAGGACTTTTATCATTTATATATACAAGTAATCTAATTATAAAATGATAAAATAGCAATTTTCATTGTCATATAGTTAATTTGTACAAAAATCCACAATGTCTTTTACAAATAGTGACGCTATGAGTCATAATTGTCCACCAGCTTAGGGATTGGTGAATGATGATAGGGGCACTTTGGGAATTGGAAAAATGAATAAGAAAATAAATAAATAAATCTGCGTTTTATTTATTTTTATATTTTTATTTATTTTTATTTGTTTTGAATTCCAATTCGGCCCAAACTCTTATTAGGGTTTTATAATCTCATTAAACCACTATATTAAGATCCAATGGCTAAGATTTAATTAGCATTTATCCCACATCGGATTCTTAATTAATTTTGTTGTCTTTGGAGCACCTATATAAACCCAAAGAATTCTTTACAAATTTTTACACCAAAACCTTTCATATCTTGGGTTTATATAAGTGAGCAACTCTAAAGTTTAATAGTAAGCCACTGATTTTGAGGATCCTTAAGTCTAATTGACTATAGGAATCTCAAGTTAAAAGTTTTGAGGTATTTGCCTAGGCTAGCACCAAGGACAAAATACCCGTGCACTCAAGGCGTAGTCTTGCCGTTGAGTTTTGGCTTTAGTGTGTGCACCTTTGTAGGCCACACACTTGGGTGGCTCTTTGGAACGTGGAAGAGCTTGCTGAGTTCGAGAAAAGCTTGTAGATTGGAGGGAGGACTGGAGGAGTCTTCGGTTCAAGTAAGTCTTTTTCTTTCTTTATTTTAATTAGAGTTCTTATGATAGTTAGCATGTTTAAGTTTATGTTCTTTGCATGTTTTATGATTTTTTATGCTTAGAATATATAGTAACATGCCTAGGCTTGTAGAATAATAATAATAATAAAATCCTCTTGGGCAAAGGGATAGCAGCATCATAATTTGATTTTTTCTTGATTTTCCGCTGCGCACTTGCGGCCGCTTCCCAACAGTGGTATCAGAGCGCCATTTTTGTTTTGATTAGCTCTCTCTCATTTGAACTCGAAATTGGGTGTGTAAAAGCTCAATGGAAAGCTAACACCCTGAACTTACTTTTAGGCACAAGTTTTGCATGATTTGGTTAAGATTTGAATTGAGAAATTACATTGAAAGTTCCCACATCTGTAAAAAAATGTGAATAGTAAATTTATTTGATTAAAATAAAATGCAATATCATAATTAAATATTAATCAAAGTTATTTAATGCCTAAATTAATTCCAACATATTAAAACTCATATGCTTGATGATTCTATGTATGATTAGAATTGTCATGATTATTTTAGGGTGCAAGCATCTAGAGACTTTCTGAGGAAATAGAGAGTGTATTGCTTATCCCTTAGCTAAGTAATTATTCTGTGATGAACTTAGAGATTTATTACCTTTAAGGCTAATAAATATAAATCACTTGTTTATAATAAAAGAAATTATAAAAGATACAAATGGGGTGGGACCAAGGCGTTAATAAAACTTTTCAAACTAAAGTTAATTTAACCAAAGGTATTACTAGAGTTAGATAATGATTTGGAGTCTTCGTTCACTCACTACCTTTTTATAGCCAAAAGGAAAAGTTGTGAAGACATCTAGATAATCATTTACTCAAACCTTACCTTAAAGCATATTTAAAGTGTTGGACTAATTTGAAGGATCTATTGTTTATTCCTGTCACCAAGGCAATAAGAGCCTAAGAGGTAAGGTTATTTAAGAGAGTTCGCTACACCCTCCCTCTAGGGAATTTTCAATGGAGGAATCCATTTGACAGTTATTCACTTAAACTTGCTAAAATCCTCAATAATAATTTTAAGTCTAAAATTTGCCTCCCATTGTAAAGTATAGACCCAAAGAGCTTAAACCGTATTGGCAGGACTAGGCTTTACCAGACTGACCAATACCAATTTGTCTCTAAATCGTACTATTGACAATGGTTTGACTTTTCTGAGTCATAAGATGCAGAGACCCTTAGGCGTGGTTGTAGGCACCGCATTTTTACACATGAGTCCCTATGATGAGTCTCATTTTGGAGACACTACCTTTTAAGTCACGGAGGTCACGGGAAACGGACATCGGAAGGGGAAATTCAGAATAAACAAGGTTCACTGTTTTCGTTCGTGCTACGTTCGTGTTTACGTTCGAACGTCAAACGGATTGCGGGCGTTCGTGCCGCGTTCGAGGAAGCGTTCGAACGGTGTCGGTAATTCTGGTTTTGCTGCTAGCCTCACATCCAGCCCAATTAGCCCCCCAAAGCCCATAAAACACATCCCAATTTAAATAAATAAATATTAATTAAAACATTAACTAAATAATATAATAATTAAATTAAATAAATGATTAAATAAAACATATACCAAACATAAAAAAAACAATTACCAACTTAAACTAAAATCATGCCTAAATTAAACAAATCACACACTAAATCAAAATATAATCATGCCTAATTAAAATCAATCAACCAATTATATTCCCAATCTAATAAGATTATTCCCAAACTTAAAATATTGTATTCCTAATCCAAGCCAATCAAATATCCAACCTTCCCTATCTAGCCAAGATTTGTCCCCCCTCAATCTTTGACTTCCCTTAACCAAACCAAATCAAATCTCTTGACTTCCCTTAACCAAACCAAATCAAATTCCTTTCCTTGTCAAACCTAACCCTTTTCCTATAAAAAAACACCCTCACCAACCTTCTCAACCCTAGCTAGCTAGTCTCTAACTCATACACACACACATAAAAACTACAGGAAGAAGACACCCAAAAACAGTAAGCAAAAGATAAAGAGGAAATAGGAGCAGAACGGAGTTGGAGCCGCAAGCAAATCAGTAAAGACAACGAACGAGAACAGTGAACCAGTGAACCGGGAGAGTTGCGGAGCATCCACCCTTCCGACGATCGTGTACCATACATCCGAGAGGTGATTTAAAAGGTTAGACCTGAGGGTACCTTTTCATTAGTTTATATTCATTGTTTATTGAATTCTATTCGCATGAGAGTCGTCTATGAATGCATGTTGTGGTCTTTGAGTAGATAAATATGCATGAATTATGAGATGTAATATGTTGTGGGTATTGGATGAATGAGAGATGTGTCAACTCTCGCGGTATATCGGATGGAAACCCGGACATAAATTTCATAGCCGATTCCGAATGGACGGTAATATGATCTGTACTCGGGCCACAACTCCACGTACCACTTGAGTAAACGGCACATTCTCTTGTTTTGTGTTGCTTTCATTTATTTATTCCTCGTCATTTAAATTATGTATGTCGTTAGTTATGCATGATTCAACCAAGCGCATGGGCTTAGTGAGTTAGTCCAAAGGTCCTCCATTTAGGAGATAAAGAGCCGAAAAGGCCACCTTCGTGACACTACTTCGCCGCGCCGGTTGATGTGTGTTTGGTTGGACGCGAGATACGTTCAATCGGGCATACTTAGTTTGATATTGTTATCTTTATTTTCGTATGTATAAGTCAATCGAGCGCAGCATCTTAGTAAGTGTGTTGTGAGATCCCCTATGGGGAGGGGCTAAAAGCCCTTTACCACGATGCTTTGCCGCGCCGGTTGATGTGTGTTCGGATTGGATGTAAGATGTGTTCAATCGGGCATACTTGGTTGATATGATTGGTTCTATTCTTGTATGTGTGATGTGACGCACATGGGCTTAGCATGTTGGTCTAAAGGTCCTCTCTTTGAGAGATCAAGAGCCCCAAAAGGTCACCTTTACGGCAGTGCTTCGCCGCGCCCTTTTATTTTCTGTTTATGTATTGCATCCTATTTCATGCATCAGGTCCGTGTCCGTTCGAACGCGTTCACGAACGCAACTCGAACGCGCATGTGTTTTTGCCTTATTATGTGTCAGGTCTCGTATCCGTTCGAACGCGTTAACAAACGCCATACGAACGTGAGCTTTCTGTTTCATTTCCGTTCGAACGCGTTTACGAACGCTACTCGAACGTGAGCATTCTGTTTCATTTCCGTTCGAACGCGTTTACGAACGCTACTCGAACGTGAGCATTCTGTTTCATTTCCGTTCGAACGCGTTTACGAACGCTACACGAACGTGCACACACTGAACTGAGTCTGTCTTATTATATTCATGCATAATTGCCTACTGGTTGATCTTTCTTATGCAAATGTGTCACAATTCGTATGCTTATGTCATGATAACATTTGAGTATTATTTCTTGCGGTATATCGGATGGAAACCCAACGTAAATTCCGTAGCCGATTCCGAATGGACGGTAGTAGTGCGGTCTGTACTTGGGCTACAATTCCACGTACCGCTTGGAAAAGTGCCCATATGTGTGCTTGTAGGGTCGATATGTGTGCTTGCGTTTTCCTGAATGTGATATGTAAATTTGTATGTTCGTTGCTATCTTGATATATGTTAAGCATGCAATTTTAAATATGAGATATATATGTAAAAGCGTACACATAAGTTTTATTTTGCATATGAGAATTTAGAAGCATGATACTATTGGAAATAAGTGTTACTTAAGCTTAGTTAAATTATTACGTGAATCCTTTCATTACAAGTGACATAAGTAAGGGACCATTCCGAACCCAACGGTTTGAGGTCTTCCCTTGCGAGGGGTGAGTGCGGCCTTAAATCTTTGTCCCGGTTCACACCGGGTGGCGACTCCATGTTATGTAATCCTTCCCAACTAGGCCCGGAGCCTAGGAACGGCGTCGCTCAGTTTCTGTGTCCCACAGTCTGGCGACTCCACTGGGGATAAAAGAATTGGCCCCGAAATATTGACTTGTGATGTTTGGATTTGTGTTTTAATTGACCGTCTATAGTGGATAAAGTAAGGGTTTAATTGAAGGCATTTTTGGGCTAGGTAATGGTTTGGTGTCTTCCTTCATTCACTACCTTTCTAGAAGGAAAAGCTGTGAAGGCACCTAGATAGCCATCTACTTGTAGCCTATTGTGGTGGACTAATTTGGAGGACTCGTTGTTTATTCCTGACAACAAGCGATAAGAGCCTAAGAGGCTTGGGTATTTAAGTGAGCCTCGCTCCACCTTCCCTCTGGGGATTTACAACGGGAAATCCATTTGACAGTCCGTCACACACCATAGCTCATTGGCACGTACCTTAGTGTATAAAAAAGGGTGCGCTCACTTGGTTGCTCGAACCCTTGAGTGGGGAGACCTAGTTGTGGGCCACCCTTCGCCGGTGAGAGCCTTTGTCTATACTCTTACTAACCCACCTATAGACCGGGTTGGCTAAAGTAGCAATTATTTCCTTCCTTGAGTATGTGCTTGTGGACCATCCTCATTTGGATGCAGTTGGACTATTGTCAGAAATGCGGGCTTGCTGGGCCATTTAAACTGGGGCAAGTTCGCACCGTATGACTATTAGGCCAAAAGCTTCTGAAATATTGATGGGCCACTTTGTAAAAATTATTATGTCATGTTTGCATCATCTTGCTTGTGTTTGAGAACATCGTTGTTTGGATCCATTTGGACCACTTATCATGGGATATGGGCTTGTTGGGCCATTTAAACTGGGACAAGAACACATCTTATGACGATTGGGCCAAAAGGTTTCTAAATAACAATGGGCCATTTTATGATTGTGTTCGGAATTTTATCATTTGGATTTAGTTGGGCTCTTTGCCATAAGACATGAACTCGTTAGGCCATTTAAACTGGGACGGGTTCACTCTTATGACAGTTGTCCCAAAAACTTCTAAAATGATAATAGGCCGATTTGTTTGAGAATTTTATTTGATTTAATATATGTTATATACTTCTTATGCACATCATGCATACATACATCATGTTAACCCTTGTGTTCTGAAAGCCATCATAGATTCCCGTTGGGTTAGAAAAAAGGGAAGACTCACCAAAATACCGAGAACAGACATGAGTGAATCAGATACTGAGGTATCCCGGATAGATCAGTTGGAAAGTGGCTTCGCCAAGATTACTGAACAGTTGCAAGCCTTGACTGCTGCCATGACAAATATGGCTGTGCCCCGTGCTGGGGAGAATTCAGAGAATGTAAGGCGCGAGAAGCCTCCGAATGGGTTGGGGGATGATATCCCCGCTTTTGATGATGATAATGCAGAGTATGCAACAGACAGAGTGATTGGGTCTCAGGCCGAGATACAGAAACTCAGGGATCAGGTTGAATCCGTTACCCGCAAGATGAGGGGTAAGAATGAAGATTTGCTAGACTATGAGACAATGAAGTTTGAGGAGCAGTTGCCAGCGCAGTTTAAGATGCCGGATTTGGCTAAGTTCAATGGGAATGGAGATCCGAGGGTGCATCTCCGTCAGTATGTGTCTGTTATGAGTTCAGTTGGCCTGTCTCAGCGCCAAGTCCAAAAGATGTTTGGGATGTCACTCGAGGGGGCACCTGTGGTTTGGTATCATAGCCTTGAGAAGAAGGTTAAGGAAGATTGGAAGGAACTAGCTGATGCTTTTCTGAAGCAGTATGTTACAGACTTGGAGATTGATTTGTCACTTCGAGATTTGGAGAACACTAAGCAGAAGCCGGAGGAGAGCTTCAAAGAGTATGTGGACCGCTGGAGGAGCCAGCTTCTGAAGATGCAGACCCGGCCCTCAGAAAAGGACCAGATCAAAATGATCATCAAGGGCACCAAGCCCTCTATTTATGGCAAACTGAGGAGAATGACCTCCATGATTGCAGACTTTCGGCAGTTGAGGGAAACTGTCATGGATATTGAGGAAGAAGAGGCCGAGAATAGAAAATTCTATGGTCTAAACAGGAAGCCCATTGGGGGACATTCAGGGACTATGCCTGCTACTGCTGAAGTCACTGCCATTAAGAACAGACGATTTTCTAACCTTGGTAAGCCTCTTTCAAAGGTATTCGAAAAGCTGAAGGCACATGGACTCTTAAAACCTTTGGAACCTAGGCCCATTCCAAATCCTGTGCCACCTCACATGAACTTAACTTAACTGTCACTTACTGTCACTTCCACCAAGAAAAGGCCATGACACCGACAACTGCGCCCGCCTCAGGCATGAAATCCAAAACCTCATCGATGCCCATACAATACCCGACCCAGAAAAAGAAAACCAACGCACACAGAAATCCCCTGCCCAACTACATGATCAACTCTGGCCTACCCGAAACCCTTGTCCTCCAAACTCTCAACCACTCAGCTTCATAGGAATAAGGGATAACAATGGTGAAGAACCATGGGCTGAAGAAGAAGGCACTGTTGTTTCTCCTAGTTTATCTTGCACTTTTAATAAAGACATTGATTTTGTTCGAACGTTTCCTCAACATTAATAAAGGCGATCATTTCATTTATCTGCCTAAGACTATTACTTTCAAACTTGCAACATGAGTGTGTTCAATCTTGGTAATATGATACTCAGAACACGGGAATCCTCGAATAAACAAGCAGGGGGGGCAGTGAGAGCATCAGACTTGGAAGGGAATTAGTTCACCAAGCCGATCAGCGTAGACAGATTAAAGCGGTGGCTTGCCTGAGGAAAGGAAGACTGAGCAGTCACCAAGAGAATTGGCAGAAGACCTAACCCGACGGGATAGGAACATTCATGCATGCATACACGTAACACATTTTGCATCCTTTTGTGTTTGTTTTGTGTTCACAGGTTTTAAAGAATAAGAAAAGCGGCAAAGAACAAGCTAATCAGAAACGGTAAAAAGCACAGTATCAGATTCAGGTAATGATTCCAGGGCGAGGCCCATAGTATCATCTGGGGGCGAGGCCCCTATCAGTATCAGTCTGGGGGCGAGGCCCATATCAGTATCAGTCGGGGGCAAGCCCATATCAGTATCAGTCTGAGGGCGAGGCCCATATCAGTATCAGTCTGAGGGAGAGGCCCATATCAGTATCAGTCTGGGGGCGAGGCCATATCAGTATCAGTCTGAGGGCGAAGCCCCTATCAGTATCAGTCTGAGGGCGAAGCCCATATCAGTATCATTCAGGAAGAAGCCCACATTCAGTACAGTTCGGGGACAAAGCCCACAGTTAACACAGTCAGGGAACAAAGCCCAGGGGAAGAAAGCCTCATATCAGTATAAGTTTGAGAACAAAGCTCAGGGGAAGAAAGCCTCATGTCAGTACAGTTCGGGAACGAAGCCCAGGGGAATAAAGCCTCATATCAACACAGTTCGGGAACAAAGCCCAGGGGAAAAGCCTCATATCAGTATAAGTTTGAGAACAAAGCTCAAGGGGAAAAAGCCTCATGTCAGTACAGTTCGGGAACAAAGCCCAGGGGAATAAAGCCTCATATCAACACAGTTCGGGAACAAAGCCCAAAGGAATAAAAGCCTTATATCGTATAGTTTGAGAACAAAGCTCAAGGGGAAGAAAGCCTCATGTCGGTATAGTTCGGGAATAAAGCTCGGGAGGAATAGAGCCTCATCTCAACAGTTCGGGAATAAAGCTCGGGAGGAATAAAGCCTCATCTCAACAGTTCGAGAATAAAGCTCGGGAGGAATAAAGCCTCATCGCAACAGTTCGGGAACAAAGTACAGGGGAATATAGCCTCATCTCAATACAGTTCGGGAATAAAGCCCACAGTCCAAACAATCATGGAATAAAGCCCTATCTCTACACAGTCAGCAGTTCGGGAATAAAGCTCGGAGGAATAAAGCCTCATCTTAACAGTTCGGGAATAAAGCTCGGGAGGAATAAAGCCTCATCTCAATACAGTTCAGGAAGGAACAGGCCGAGAATGGCACTCCAAGAATGGAAGCACGGTTCGGGAATGAACCAAGGGTCGCAGCACCTCACCACCAAATCAAAGCAACTCAACACATGGTAAGTCAAGTGGCAGCTGGCGAGCCAGGTAAGTAGAAATGCATTGCATAACTTTGATAGGATTGTCACTGTTGCACATTACACAAGTCCCATCAAAGTGGGGGCGACTGTAGGCACTGCATTTTTACACATGAGTCCCTATGATGAGTCTCATTTTGGAGACACTACCTTTTAAGTCACGGAGGTCACGGGAAACGGACATCGGAAGGGGAAATTCAGAATAAACAAGGTTCACTGTTTTCGTTCGTGCTACGTTCGTGTTTACGTTCGAACGTCAAACGGATTGCGGGCGTTCGTGCCGCGTTCGAGGAAGCGTTCGAACGGTGTCGGTAATTCTGGTTTTGCTGCTAGCCTCACATCCAGCCCAATTAGCCCCCCAAAGCCCATAAAACACATCCCAATTTAAATAAATAAATATTAATTAAAACATTAACTAAATAATATAATAATTAAATTAATTAAATGATTAAATAAAACATATACCAAACATAAAATAAACAATTACCAACTTAAACTAAAATCATGCCTAAATTAAACAAATCACACACTAAATCAAAATATAATCATGCCTAATTAAAATCAATCAACCAATTATATTCCCAATCTAATAAGATTATTCCCAAACTTAAAATATTGTATTCCTAATCCAAGCCAATCAAATATCCAACCTTCCCTATCTAGCCAAGATTTGTCCCCCCTCAATCTTTGACTTCCCTTAACCAAACCAAATCAAATCTCTTGACTTCCCTTACCAAACAAATCAAATCAATTCCTTTCCTTGTCAAACCTAACCCTTTGCCTATAAAAAGAACCCTTCACCAACCTTCTCAACCCTAGCTAGCTAGTCTCTAACTCATACACAACACACATAAAAACTACAGGAAGAAGACACCCAAAACAGTAAGCAAAAGATAAAGAGGAAATAGGAGCAGAACGGAGTTGGAGCCGCAAGCAAATCAGTAAAGACAACGAACGAGAACAGTGAACCAGTGAACCGGGAGAGTTGCGGAGCATCCACCCTTCCGACGATCGTGTACCATACATCCGAGAGGTGATTTAAAAGGTTAGACCTGAGGGTACCTTTTCATTAGTTTATATTCATTGTTTATTGAATTCTATTCGCATGAGAGTCGTCTATGAATGCATGTTGTGGTCTTTGAGTAGATAAATATGCATGAATTATGAGATGTAATATGTTGTGGGTATTGGATGAATGAGAGATGTGTCAACTCTCGCGGTATATCGGATGGAAACCCGGACATAAATTTCATAGCCGATTCCGAATGGACGGTAATATGATCTGTACTCGGGCCACAACTCCACGTACCACTTGAGTAAACGGCACATTCTCTTGTTTTTGTGTTGCTTTCATTTATTTATTCCTCGTCATTTAAATTATGTATGTCGTTAGTTATGCATGATTCAACCAAGCGCATGGGCTTAGTGAGTTAGTCCAAAGGTCCTCCATTTAGGAGATAAAGAGCCGAAAAGGCCACCTTCGTGACACTACTTCGCCGCGCCGGTTGATGTATGTTCGGTTGGACGCGAGATACGTTCAATCGGGCATACTTAGTTTGATATTGTTATCTTTATTTTCGTATGTATAAGTCAATCGAGCGCATGGGCTTAGTAAGTGTGTTGTGAGATCCCCTATGGGGAGGGGCTAAAAGCCCTTTACCACGATGCTTTGCCGCGCCGGTTGATGTGTGTTCGGATTGGATGTAAGATGTGTTCAATCGGGCATACTTGGTTGATATGATTGGTTCTATTCTTGTATGTGTGATGTGACGCGCATGGGCTTAGCATGTTGGTCTAAAGGTCCTCTCTTTGAGAGATCAAGAGCCCCAAAAGGTCACCTTTACGGCAGTGCTTCGCCGCGCCCTTTTATTTTCTGTTTATGTATTGCATCCTATTTCATGCATCAGGTCCGTGTCCGTTCGAACGCGTTCACGAACGCAACTCGAACGCGCATGTGTTTTTGCCTTATTATGTGTCAGGTCTCGTATCCGTTCGAACGCGTTAACAAACGCCATACGAACGTGAGCTTTCAGCTTCTGTTTCATTTTCGTTCGAACGCGTTTACGAACGCTACTCGAACGTGAGCATTCTGTTTCATTTCCGTTCGAACTCGTTTACGAACGCTACTACTCGAACGTGAGCATTCTGTTTCATTTCCGTTCGAACGCGTTTACGAACGCTACACGAACGTGCACACACTGAACTGAGTCTGTCTTATTATATTCATGCATAATTGCCTATTGGTTGATCTCCTTATGCAAATGTGTCACAATTCGTATGCTTATGTCATGATAACATTTGAGTATTATTTCTTGCGGTATATCGGATGGAAACCCAGACGTAAATTCCGTAGCCGATTCCGAATGGACGGTAGTGCGGTCTGTACTTGGGCTACAATTCCACGTACCGCTTGGAAAAGTGCCCATATGTGTGCTTGTAGGGTCGATATGTGTGCTTGCGTTTTCCTGAATGTGATATGTAAATTTGTATGTTCGTTGCTATCTTGATATATGTTAAGCATGCAATTTTAAATATGAGATATATGTAAAAGCGTACACATAAGTTTTATTTTGCATATGAGAATTTAGAAGCATGATACTATTGGAAATAAGTGTTACTTAAGCTTAGTTAAATTATTACATGAATCCTTTCATTACAAGTGACATAAGTAAGGGACCATTCCGAACCCAACGGTTTGAGGTCTTCCCTTGCGAGGGGTGAGTGCGGCCTTAAATCTTTGTCCCGGTTCACACCGGGTGGCGACTCCATGTTATGTAATCCTTCCCAACTAGGCCGCGAGCCTAGGAACGGCGTCGCTCAGTTTCTGTGTCCCACAGTGGATCTTAACCTTAGTGGCAAAGATTGGGTGTCACAAGGACTAGCATAGGCTATTGGCATGTTTGATTGGCCCACCCAATGATTCAAGGAATGTGATTTATATCATAAAATTGGTTCGGAAAACCACATGATTATCTTATTTTCATAAAGACCGGCCCTAGTCGAGTGTGAATGATGGTAATGGATCTTGCCCACAAGAACATCCATCATATTGGGGTTGATGCATTTGCTTAAAATTTTAAACAATTGACTGAGAGCAACTTCATAATATTAAAAAGCCCTGTTATTATGAAACATTAATGAAAACATATTCCTAATTTAAACAATTCTCTCTTAACATGTGGGTAAAATATTTCACAAACATTCAAATGGCAAATAGAATATCATTTCGTTCCATCCTTGATGAGCATAAGCTCAAAGGGGAAACTACAATGACTGGTTAGAAACTTAAATTGTCTTACGATAAGAAAAGATTTTCTATGTTCTTGAAAGACCATTTCCCCCTGAACCCGCAAAAGATGCTGACCAAAATACATTTGATGCTTGAAAGAACCACGTCGATGATGATGAGCAAGCAGTTTGCATATGCTGGCTCTATGTAGACTCTTGAAGCTCTATGCAGAAAGACTCAAATATACATATATATGATGCTCAAACCATCATCTTTCACTTGAAGGAGTTGTATGCAACTTTCGTTCATACCGTGAGATTCCAGTGTCATGCCTTATTCCCAACAAGGTATAAGGAAGGATCTGTTAGTGGACATGTGCTTAAGATGATTGGCCACATTGAAAAATTGGCCAACCTCGGGTTCATCATGGATCATGAGATAGGTCGCGATCTAATTCTTCAGTCCTTACCAAAAGACTTCTCTAAATTATGCAGTTTCATCTGTCTAATAAAGAAGCTACTTTAGCAGAATTGCACAATCTGATAAAGCAAGCAGAGAAGGACTTGAAATCAGAGCTTAAAACCTCCGTCATGCTTACGAGTACGGACCTGAAGCCACGAGGCCCAAAGAAAAATAAGGGCAATGCGAAGGCTCCAAATCACCTAAAGCCCAATGGTAAGGTGGAGAAGAAAAAAAAGGAAATGGGAATTGTTTCTTTTGTGGAAAGAAGGGTCATTGGAAGAAAGACTGCAGATCCTTGAAAGCCAAGGAAGCTAGGGAAGCCCAAGAGGCCAAGAAGCCCAATGCTTCAGGTATTTTGTATATGATTGAACTATATTCTCAAAACTATGAACCTTCTACTTAGGTGCTTGACACCTGTTGTGGGACTCACTTGTATAACAATGTGTAGGGCCTGAGAAACAGTAGGAGACTCCATCATGGGGAGGTTGACTTACGCATGGGTAATGGAGCAAAACTGGCTGCATTGTGCGTGGAGACTTATTCATTAGTTTTTCCGAATGGTTTAGTTTTAGACTTAGAAGATTGTGTTTATGTACATTTTCTAGTAAAGAACATCATTTCAATTTCTTCTTTATGTAATAAAGCCTTTTCATGCCTAATAAGTTGTAATGAATGTTCTATTTATTTCAATGAAATAACATATGGAGATGGTATTTTGAATAATGGTATCTATGTCTTACAAACTAACAAAGAATGTTCAACCTCTAATATATACAATGTTAACTCGAATAATCTCAATGAATCACTTCTATGGCACAGTCGCTTAGGTCATATCAATGAAACAAGATTAACTAAGCTACATAAGGATGGGTATTTCAGACCCTTCAAATATGAACCTTATAGAACTTGTGAGTCTTGTTTACTTGGTAAATGAATAAATTACCCTTCAAAGGTAAATGACAACGTGCAGCGGAGACATTAGAACTCATACACTCTGATGTATGCGGACCAATGCCAGTCACCGCTATAGGTGGATTCTCCTACTTCATTACCTTTATCGATGATCACTCGTGATATGGGTATGTGTACCTTATGCGGTACAAATCTGAAGCCTTTGAGAAATTCAAAGACTTCAAAGATGAAATAGAAAACTAGCTTAATAAAAGTATTAAGTCACTAAGGTCTGACAGAGGTGGTGAATACTTAAGCGACGCATTTCAAGATTACTTGAGAGAAAATGACATTGTTTCCCAGTGGACTCCTCCGGGAACTCCACAGCATAATGGGGTCTCCGAAAGGAGAAATCGGACATTATTAGATATGGTCCGATCAATGATGTCAGACACGAATCTACCTCTTTCATTTTGGGGTCTTGCTTTAGAAACTGCAACACTACTACTAAACCAAGTTCCTTCCAAGACTGTTAGTCAAACACCATATGAGTTATGGTCTGGGAAACATCCTAGTCTTAGTTATCTAAGAGTTTGGGGAAGTGACGAATATGTTAAGCTCACACAAACTAACAAATTGGATGATAGGGCAGTTAAATTTAAGTTTGTAGGATATGCCTTGAACTCAAGAGCATACGTGTTCTACGTCCCAAATGAACAAATAACATTTGTCTCACGAAATGCTAAATTTCTAGAAAATGAATTCCTTCTTAAGAAATATAGTGGGAGTAGACTTGACCTCGATGAGGTATGAGAAGAACAAACTAACATAGAACTAAACCCCAGGCCCCTCAAAAGGGCAGCGACAGAACAACCACAAGGTTATGAACTTAGAAGGTATGGAAGGGAAAAATATGAGCCTGAAAGATATGGTTTCCATATTGATAAGGAACATGATTAGGTCATTGATAATTACGATCCAACCAGTTATGACGAAGCAATGCGTGACATTGATTCAGTCAAGTGGCTTGAGGCCATGAAATCCGAAATAGACTCTATGTATCAGAATCAAGTCTGAGACTTGGTGGATGCACCTGAAGGGATAAAACCCATAGGCTGCAAGTGGATTTACAAGCGTAAAACTGATGCAGAAGGCAACATCCAAACCTATAAGGCTAGGTTGGTGGTGCAATGTTATAGAAAAATCCAAGGAATTGACTATGACGAAACCTTCTCGCCTGTTACAATGATAAAGTCCATTCGAATTTTACTGGCACTAGCTGCACATTTTGATTATGAGATTTGGAAGATGGATGTCAAAACAGCTTTCCTTAATGGGAACCTCGTAGAGGAAGTCTATATGACACAACCTGAGGGGTTTGCATCTAAGGATGATCGTAATAAAGTATGCAAGCTTAAACGATCCATTTATGGACTCAAGTAAGCCTCCAGAAGTTGGAATATACGATTTGATGAGACAATCAAAGAATTTGACTTCATCAAAAATGTAGACGAGCCTTGTGTTTACAGGAAAAGTAGTGGGAGTGCTATTATATTTCTTGTATTATATATCGATGACATATTAATCATCAGGAATGATATTCCCATGATGCAAGCCACCAAGCAATGGTTATCTCAGAATTTCTCCATGAAAGATTTGGGAGAAACAACCTACATCCTCGTATTAAGATCTACCGTAATAGATCTAAAAGGTTGTTAGGACTTTCTCAATCTACGTACATAGATAAAGTTTTGAAAAGATTCAAAATGGAAGATTCCAAAAGAGGTAATTTACCTACTTTTCATGGAATCAAATTATCTAAGGAGCAATGTCCACATACTCCTTCAGATAGAGAGCGTATGAGTAGGATCCCTTATGCTTCAACAATAGGATCGATCATGTACGCCATGCTATGTAAAAAACCTGATGTCTCTTATGCTCTTAGCATAACGAGCAGGTATCAAGCAAATCCTGGTAAGCAACACTGGGCAGCTGTCAAAACAATCCTCAAGTATCTGAGAAGAACTAAGGATGTGTTCTTGACATACGGAGATTGTTCTGAGATGAAAGTCATTGGTTATTGTGATGTGAGCTTTCAGACCGATAGGGATGACAGCAGATCGCAAACAGGATATTTGTTTACTATGAATGACGGAGCTGTCAGTTGGAAAAGATCAAAGCAGTCAACTACAGCGGACTCCACCACTGAAGCCGAGTATATTGTAGCATCTAAGGCAGCTAAAGAAGCAGTCTGGATAAAGAAGTTCATCACGGAGCTGGAAGTGCTTCCCGCGATAAAGAATGGCATCACGATGTACTATGACAACACGGGCGCCATTGCTCAATCAAAGGAACCAAGGTCCCACCAGAAATCCAAGCATGTACTAAGGCGATTTCATCTCATCAGAGAGATTGTTGAGAGAAAAGAAGTTATTATAGAGAAAATACCCACATAAGATAATCTTGCAGATTCTCTGACTAAATGGCTGACTCAACAAAAGCATGATAGGCACACCCAAGAGTATGGTGTCCAGATTCATACTAGTTGGCTATAAAGCAAGTGGGAGATTGTTAGGGATATGCCCTATACCCAACTTCTGGATGGGCCATATGTACATGTATTTGCAATATTTTCATTAATTAATAAAATAACAATCTTTATTATACGTGTCTTACATAAATTATATGAATCATCAAACAATGTAATAAAGCACTTAGAGTAATAAGATGATGGCTTCCACGCCTTATGAGAATCATTACTCTTAAACGTTCCTAGTTATAGTTTTGTGAATAATCTGGGCGTTCACAAAGCGGAGAGACTAGCATGATGATATGATCCGCCCTTAAGTGGGGTAGCCGATCTCATAGGCTACTAGCGGAGATCCGTCCACTTGGTGTATCACATGGATGCATGAGTTGCTCGTGTCCATCGAACTGACCGCCAAAAGTTTTCACATGGAGTGTTTATCCCATGTGTCTGTGAGAACTTTTATGTATCGATTGTATGACTAGTCCTTAGACTTTTACAATCTTATGGGTGGATCAAATGACTTTGATATTCTCCTTCCCCGGTTCAAAAGATCCAGTCATAAGGGTATGATTGGGTCATTTGTTGAAACACATGAAGTTTGTAAAGATACAACAGAGAATCGCCACTCTCTCGGATAATATTTTCTTATAAGAGTAGTATTCCAGTTCGCGGGTTGATATGTGTGATCAGTGTTTGAGACTGTGGCCGCAGCGGAAGAATCATGTGAGATTCTTGGGTTAGCACGATTCATGACACTATCAACATCATACATTTGACTATATGGGTAGACACTTTACATACCCTAGGTCAAACGGTGGGGATACAGTGAGGCGAATGAGTGCATCATATGTAAATCGCATACATAATGGGTATATATCTTTCCTTCTCATTTGGGGGTCTTGGCATGTTGCTAGATGTCAACCTTGGTCATTGAAATCGAACGAACATATGATCGGAGGATAATTTATGTTCGATTAAATTATCACGATTCATATCATGTCCAACTTGAGGGGAACCCAAAAGGTCACACACAACAAAGTCGAAATCAATGGTTAACAGTGCACATTATAAATTTAACAGCATATATGATTGCTGTAGGAATTGTTCATAAATGGTTCAATGTGTTTAATTATTGAACAGATCATTTATGAGGTTCCAAAGTGGCTTAGGGATTGGTGAATGATGATAGGGGCACTTTGGGAATTGGAAAAATGAATAAGAAAATAAATAAATAAATCTGCGTTTTTATTTTTTATTTTTTTTATTTTTTTTGAATTCCAATTCGGCCCAAACTCTTATTAGGGTTTTATAATCTCATTAAACCACTATATTAAGATCCAATGGCTAAGATTTAATTAGCATTTATCCCACATCGGATTCTTAATTATTTTATTGTCCTTTGGAGCACCTATATAAACCCAAATAATTCTTTACAAATTTTTACACCAAAACCTTTCATATCTTGGGTTTATATAAGTGAGCAACTCTAAAGTTTAAGAGTCAGCCACTGATTTTGAGGATCCTTAAGTCTAATTGACTAGAGGAATCTCAAGTTAAAAGTTTTGAGGTATTTGCCTAGGCTAGCACCAAGGGCAAAATACCCGTGCACTCAAGGCGTAGTCTTGCCGTTGAGTTTTGGCTTTGGTGTGTGCACCTTTTTAGGCCACACACTTGGGTGGCTCTTTGGAACGTGGAAGAGCTTGCTGAGTTCGAGTAAAGCTTGTAGATTGGAGGGAGGACTAGAGGAGTCTTCGGTTCAAGTAAGTCTTTTTCTTTCTTTATTTTAATTAGAGTTCTTATGATAGTTAGCATGTTAAGTTTATGTTATTTGCATGTTTTATGAGTTTTTATGCTTAGAATATATAGTAACATGCATAGGCTTGTAGAATAATCAAAACAAATGGGTCTTGGGCAAAGGGATAGCGGCATCATAATTTTTAATTTTCCGCTGCGCACTCGCGGCTGCTTCCCAATAGTTACGCCAGGGAGTGGGAAGAAAAAGCTATAAGAAAAGTAATGAATGATACATAGATCTTCAAGCAAACCAAGACAATAAGAGATAGAGATGCAGAATCAGATAGATAAGAAAGTGCCAAAAACCTATAGTAGTAAGGAGAATAGAATAAGCCTGAACAAGAGTAAAATTTCAAGTAGACTTAAGTAAGTTTCCTTCCCTTTACATAAGGTTTCTTTCCTCCTCAGCAAATTCTTCCAAATAGATCCAATAGCCTTTGAGTATCCTGTGTAGATAGCAAATTCCCCAAGTAACAAAAGTTAGTCTGAAAGATAAAAGAAGCAAGAAATCAGAATTAGATGTGAGAGTTCCAATAGACAAGAGATGTCAAAAAGGATGAAGAGATTTTAGATTCCCAAACCCATACCCAAAATTAAATAAATAAAGGTCGTAAGCGGAGATGATTAGTTATCTAATCCCAAGCAACCTGACACAGATTCGACCCTAAGCTACCCAGATTCTCACCCCTCAGTATTATCGGTTGAAGAAGCTATCTTGAAAGAGTTTATCTCATACCTATCTTATATGAGTAATACACTCCACCAAGACATAGAATACCAGAAAGAAGAACATCAACATCCATAGAGACGTAAAATTCTTGTCCCAGCCAGCGCCACCATAGAAAGAAATAACCGTACATATGCCCATTTCACATAACACCATATTCTAAGATAGAGGTAGTGAATTTGGAAGAATGGTTTACCCATAAAAAGACCAAGGAGACTTCTAAGGTCATACAAATAAGAACCTGACCCAAGCCAAGATGAGCAAGTTCACAATACTGGTGAGAATCTATAGATCAGACTAATACCAGTAGGAACCCATGTAAGCTTAAAAAGAGCAGACCCATGAGAATTGAGTACACTAACAAGGTAGCAAAAGTACCAGTATAGACAATATGATAGAAACATAGTTGTCATCTATAGCAAGAGTAGAGATCCAGAGATTAGCTCATAAGACGAGCCACCACTAACCCCGAAAACACATCTTATACCCAAAAAAGAGGATTGGAGACAATACAAAATGATTCAGTTAGTAATAAGGAAGTTCAGTGTATATAGTAACAATAGGTAATATAGCTTGAGGACAATAAGAAATGAAGACCTCGGGTTGATTGATAAATATTAAGGAATCTTAAGACATGGAATAATCGATGTAGCTTCCAATGGACTAAATAGTAATTCCCCTCCCAATAGCCCCAACTCTAGTAAGCATATAAATACCTAACCAGACAATTACTGAGCTTAAGTAAATAATAGAAATGTGTATTCACAGATCTGTATGGAATGCATATACTCACCCCTCCACTTAGAGCCCAGTAAGGAGAAGAACCAGTAAAGAAGCGTATTTGATAGAATAGACGTATTACGAGACGGCTAGATAACCGAACCAATAAGTTCAACGGAACATAAATAAGAATAATGAGATGTCAATGTTCTATATGAGATATAATAGTTTGAAGTCAAAGTAATTCGAGTCAAATCTAGAAGTCATCGTTAAATTGGAGACTCTTAAGGGAGTAAAGACTCAAAAATAGCGAAGGAACCAGAAAGAGCGACTCTCAAGAATATAGTATATAACTTATAAAGAGTCTCATTGTATTGAGATGGAAGAACTAATTGGAGAATAGCACATGAACTAAAAGATTTAGTAGATGTGTTCTAAACAATCGAAGTTGATGGAGTCCCCAGGGTGTAAAGACGTAAAGAGTCAAAAAACTGAGATAAAAGTGAAATATAAGTAATGAAGTAAACTTCGTAAAGAGGAATAACAAAAGGAGTATAGTATGACTCTGAGAAATAGAGTAACGACTTAAGACGGTTAAACAACAAAGGCTAGTAGGAAAAAGTACAGAAGCAGCATGATATAGTTTTTAGAGAGCATGACTCTAGAGAAGGTTCACAATAAGAGGTAGTATGATCGATAGACGAAAAATAATCAGGATTATGGTCGAAGAGATAATTCAAATAATACCTAGTAGAAGTACCTTAGTGTGGAAGCCAACACTAATAAATGCGGAAGCATTAGGCTTATAGATGACGAGCACGTACAACTACAGCACGGGTAACCAGTGAGATCACTATAACCAGAAAGTCTTCAGGACCAATCCCCACCCTCCCAACCCTCGTTTGACAACATCAGTAAAGAGGGATTTTGATATTTGCCTCAAGACACTCTCAGAATCAAGTGAATACGTAAGTAGAAGGAGACCGAAACATAAAACCTTCAAATATAATACAAGAGCAGAATAAAAGAGGAAAATAACTCTGAGTAAAAGATTTAGGAAAGAAGATGTATAAAGTATGATTGTTTTTACTAGAAACAAGGATTTTCCTAGTATATATTTATTCCAGAGCTATGGTAGACCGTGAAGAAACTTAACGATAGGAAACATAAACACCTCTAAAAATGAGAAGGTGTTAGATAAGAAGAGATGAAAGAAAGAGAGAAGAATTTCGAACAATACTTGAAGTCAAAAGAAGTAAGGTTATCGGCTGTAGTATAAAGTACAATAGTGATACATTAAGTGAGAGGAGTAACAGAAGCCCCAAGTGATATTTGATGAGCCGAAAATATATCAATATTTACCGCCCATTTTACCTAATATTTTGTTTAGTTTCTCGGGTTTGATGAACGTTTTGATGTGTTTTGCAGATAAATAAAGTATCGGGACTTAATGGAATCAACTAGGGGATAAAACGATGAAATCCGGAGCAAAAAATGGCGAAAGCAGAAATTTACTATACGCGTCACGAAGTGCAGTCCTAAATTCCAATTTTGCGCAAGTTTGGTATTTTGACCATAACTTTTCATCTGATATCTGATTGAGCTGATTCAAGTTCCAGATTAAAGAAGACACAAGGATCTACAACTTTGAAGTCTTAAATATTTTCGAATTCTGAAGTTTGCAAGACCGAAATTGATGAATAATCCAGTGTAATTATTATAGTCATTTTCAAATTATAAAATAAAATAAATAAAATAAAAAAATAAAAATTGTCAAACTTCCACCAAACATGGAAGCATGTTTGGTGGAGGATTTGGTGCCATGTTTGGTGGCATGTTTGGTGGAGAAATTAGTGGAGAAATTGGTGAAGACAAAATTTTGCCTATAAATACCAAACCATTTCATTTGTAAATTTCATACCTTCTTCTATGTAATTCCTTAAGAATACTAAGAAGATTGTATTTTGCTTGTTTATTTACAACTTTCAGTATTTAATTTCAGCTTTCGCACTTTCTTTTCTTTACTTTTCAGTCTTTACTTTTCGCAATTTACTTTTACGCACAGTACTTTCCTTTCTTTACTTTTCAGCAATTTACTTTTCAGTAATGAGGAGGTAACTCCCCCTTGCTGGGGTAAAAGGTAAAACTTTTATTACTTATATTTAGATTAATCTCCCTTAAATATAATATATAAACTATTTAAAACCTGACTTAATGAGGATACCGCTTTATTGGTCGGTTGGTAATTATTTGAAATTGGTTTTAAACTTAACTAAACTGGATATCGTCTGGTTGGTCGGTTCGTAATTAATTATTAATTTGACTTAATCAGGTTACCGCCTATATGGCTGGTTGGTAATTATCACGCAAAGTTTATATATTATAATAAGGGAGATATCTAAAATAGTAGTGATAAAAGTGGATCCTTTTACTCTAGCATTTTCTTTTATTGCATTTTTAATTTCCAGCATTTACTTTTCAGTATTTACTTTTCCGCATTTACTTTCCAGCATTTACTTTATGTCTTTTATTTTATTTAAGCTTTTCTTAGCCTTAGATATGTGTCGTAACTAAGTCTGTTATCTGGGGTTGTGATGAATTCCAATATCACATGTTTATAAGGGGTTAATTTACAGTTTGGGAAATATAAATGTTTATTTATTGAGTCTTAAGCTTAATGCTTCTTGTTAACTGGCAATTAATAAGATTGATTTGGTAAACTTAAAATGAACTTGGAAAAGGGATTTTAGGTTTAAACCATAGACTCAATAGCCCACGATCTTCCTTGAGGATAGATAACCCTTTAATAGATTTCCTTACATGATAGGAATATACATGTTGGGCGGGGGTAGCCATAATTGTAACTTAATCTTAATGAATTCAGATAACTTGGTTGACATAGGAATATGATTAATTAAGTTACACTGGGTATTTGTATCTGACCATCGGAAGAGGCTTTTGCATAATTTCGTGTTCCAGGTTAATAAACCGATATATTACACAAACGTAAAATAACCACTTCATTTTTAAAAATATATT
Source organism: Zanthoxylum bungeanum (assembly GCA_019454045.1). Classification (NCBI taxonomy): domain Eukaryota; kingdom Viridiplantae; phylum Streptophyta; class Magnoliopsida; order Sapindales; family Rutaceae; genus Zanthoxylum; species Zanthoxylum bungeanum. The sequence continues at coordinate 45,156 of SKCR01008838.1, read as the reverse complement.
GGAAAGATTCACAACCCTGAATAGTTTCTAAATCTTGAATTTTCCTCAATCAACTTTCACGTAATTTTATTTACTTTTTTTAAATTTAAGTCACCATCTAATCAAACAATCAATCCATTAGATACTCGTGAAATTGACTTCATAAATTAATAGCTTAGGTATTAAGTCCTCGTGGGATCGATATTTTTATACTACTTAAACGATACGTGCGCTTGCGTTATACGCGTGTGATTGCACTGATCAATATTCAAGAATTAGTGTTATCATGGCAAAAGATATAAGAGTTGAGGATAAATGATTCAATTGAAACGGTCGTGGATGTGCCTCTATTAACATGAACGCATTAAATTCAAGTAGGACCTTAAAAGTTAAGTATGCAAATATGAGATGAGTAATCTTCTAGGAAATCTAATTAGGTATTAAACCCTTAAAGAAAAGAATGAGATAAAGTAAAATACAGTCATAGAGTGTCATATATAAAAAAAGATGATTCCTTGGGTTAGTTCGAAAGAACTTAAGTATAGATCATGAGAAATTGAGTATTTCCAGTATACCCTTCGGGACATTATATAGTATGAAACAAGAGATAGGTAGAATTTTATGAATGACAACTTTCATTAAGAGTGACACCTCTACGAGAAGTCTAGATATATGTCACGAACTTCCAAGATTAAGTATTCATTTACAAGAATTGTTTAGAGTATATCAAGATAAGAGATTCCCAGAAGTCATAGTATCAAGTTCTTGAGCAGAATAGTAGAAATCAAGTAAAGGAAGATAAGAATAGCAGAGGTCAGATACCTTCAAACCAAGTCGGGCCTAAAAAGTTCAGCATCAGAAGGGATTCGAGGACAAATCCTATTTATGGGGAATTTGTAACATCCAGTGATCTCGACTACCGTTACATTATAGGATGCGTAATACATAATATAAATTATGTTCAAACACATATACACTTATGAAATGACTTTGGGGACAATCGGTAAATTCTTTGAAATTCCGATATGAAATTGTTCTAAGTTCCACTCTGAAAAGCCCTTAGTATTAGAGCCATAACCTTTTCATACAAACTCTGATTTTTAAGGATTTTATATTGTCAGAAAGCTAAAATCAAGACCTGCAACTTCCGTTGGATATTTTTCCAAATTCAAATCAGAAGCAAGTCAAAAATTGAGATTTCATTGTTGCTACAGTAAATTTCGGGGATGATCTAGAATTTGGTGAGGTGGCACTATCTTAGCCATTCATGCCCAACAAAAATAAGCCTCATTTTGTCTATAAATTGAGCATTATTCAGTCATCTATTTGGAAGCCAAAAACGTGATTTAGGGCAAGGAAGCCCTCAAGAGAGGTTCGTCATTCTCATGCTAGTTTGGAGGAAAGAAAAATGATGTTCAAGCTCATAAGCACACAAAGTAACCTTCTAGCTCTTCTTCCTTCATTAATTTTGAGTATTGAGCAAAGAAACCAAAGCCCCAATTCCCATCATGCATTCTCTATGATTTGAATTGGTTTGATTGCCATTGCAAGTGTTATTGGCATGTATTTTGAGAAGTGTTTTGATAGTATTTAACATTGGATGAGGTTTATAAATGTATGTATGTGTGGGAAATTATGCATTCTGAATTAATGATGTTAGACAATGGTTGGGGTTTGAGTTGATGATATGAGATGAGTTTTAATTAGTGTTGAGGTTTAGAGAATTACTTATGTGAAAGTGTTGGTGTGATGAAGTTGGGTTACCTTGGGGGTATTTCATTGAAGTGTTGGTTCTAGGCCTGAAAGTGGGTGTCACAATGCCAAGTACCCCGCGTCGCGACACGTATCAAGTAGAAGCCCTCTGCCTCGATTCTGGTTAAAGGGGTATCGTGATGCTCAACACTTAGCTTCACGACGCGCAACAAGCAGAGGCTCTGCCTCGGGTCTGATCAGGTGGGCATCGCAATGCGTGGAGTCTGGCATCACTACGCAAATCAGAGTATGCCATCTGCCTAGATTTGTTTGCGTGGGCGTCGTGACGTGCCAGACCCGACGTCGCGACGTGAGGCAGAAACAATTTCATAATATTTTAGTTTAACTTAGGATATTAGAGGTCACCCTAAGGGTTTCGTATAAACACTTATATATGCATTATAACATATCGCAAGTAGTATACATCATATGGTGGTTATAGATTAGTTGAATGGAGAAACTTAGTATAATTTTGAAACAGATTCACGACTTATATTCTAACCAAGTTTACGGAATATAGATTATCGGCAGGAATCCCAAGTTTTTCGACGAAGCGAAACAGTGCCAGCCAGATTTCAAAATCTATGAGTGGACTCTTTTCTGAAACTTATGTTTACTTATATATTTTTGAGATGAAACTTACTTTTTCGCATTTAGGGCGTTAGCCAAGTTTATCTCAGATGTTTATGAACTAAAATTATTTGAGTAATGTTTTAGAAAGAAATGTTTTATAAAGCATGAGTTTTGTGTTTTTGGAGGCATGAGGGGAAAATCCACCTCAGTATGTAACTTGATTCAGATATGAAATTGATGGATATTGATATCGTGTGCACACACAGTTCAAGACTATGGATGATTGATACCCATAAATCCCAGATTTTGAGTCTGGAGGGTAGCATAGATTCGCACCCTGACTCCAGATTTGTGACTTGAGGGACGACGAGACGTAACGCCCCAAGACCACCGAATATTTACATACGGGGGGACTTCCTTAAGCGCCAGATTTTACGTATGGGGGGACGATAATACGTAACGCCCACATGCATCAGATATACAAATACAAATTTATCAGTTACAGAGTTTTCAAATATAAATTTTTCAAAAACATATTTTCAGAAATGGATTTCCAGAAAAAGATTTCTCAGAAGAGATGAGTTTTATAAAAGAGTTTTCAGAAAAGCTTTTCAAAAGAGTTGAGTTTTCATATAAGAAAGAGATTTTAGAAAAGAATATTTTCTGGGAGGATTTCAGTTTTTAGAACCATGAATTTTCAGAAAGAATCGGTTTTTGTTTTAATTGTCCACTCACTATAAAATTTAATAGATCTAACCCCCCCCACTACCAGTTTCTTATTTTGCAGGACCAGCTCGGGAGGATGGATACCAATGGTAGTCATTAGAGGATATGAGTCCACCAGATTGAGTGCAGAAGTTCCGCATAGTCAGTGTCAAGTAAAAGTTGGGTGACATATATTGTATGGTGTCAGTCATTGAGTGTGCTCAATATCAGAGTTGTAATGTAATGTATTATTGAATACATTGTATGAGTATTTAAGATGTATTTCCATAATTATTGAGTTGGGCAATGGTCCATACGTGAGTTTGTGTCTGTAATAAGTTTAACAGTATTGGTCATAGTTAGATGGTCAGAGGATCAGGGGATAGGTTGGCATATTCCCTACCGGTAGCATCTCTTGGAGAGGGATGTTACAAGTTGTAATTAAACTATCAAAGGCTGGAGGTAAACATCTATATTCTATTTCAGATTCAGAGGCCCTGAAAAAATTAATGAATAACATGTGATAAGCGAAAAATATATCAATATTTACCGCCCATTTTACTTAATATGTTATATAGTTTCTCGAGATTTGTGAATATTTTGATGTGTTTTATGTTATTTTGTAGATAAATAAGATTTCAGGACTCACTGGAATCAAATCAGGGACAAAATAGCGAAAAACGGACAAAAATGGCAAAATTTTAATTTCGCGTCGCGACGTGCACAACTTCTACATTGCGACGGGCTGACGTAATTATGCTGCCAACACGCGTCATCATGACGTCAGCCTCAATTACTATTATGTCGAAATGCGTCATCACCACGTCATCACATGCATCAGCACTTGCGTCATCACCACGTCATCATGACATCAGCACAATAATTCAGCCTGCCGACACGCGTCATTGCTTACGTCCGTGTCGCGATGCGCAACCCTTCACGCGTCACGACGCTGAGCCAATAATTCTACCGAGAGCCACATGTCATCATCTCTTCAAAGCTGCATACACGAGTCACGAATCAATGGCGCCTCGAGACGCGCAGGGACAAATTTTACGGCCTAATTCATTTGAAATTTTCATTCCTTCTTCTGGGGATTTCCTTAAGAATACTAAGAAGATTGTATCTTGTTTGTTTATTTACAGCTTTCTTGTATTTAATTTTTATTTAAAGCAATAGATCTTTCTTTATTTTACTTCAAAGTATGAGTAGGTAACTTCCCTCTGCTATGGTGAAAGGTAAAGCTTTTATTATTATAATTTAGATTAATCTCCCTTAGTTATATATATAAACTATCTTAAAACCTGATTTAATAGGATACTGCCTTTATGGTCGGTTGGACTTAATTAAATTGATTTTAACATAACTTAGTTGGATACCGCCTTTATGGTCGGTTGGAATTAATCAAAAATCTAACTTAATTAGGATACTGCTTATATGGTCGGTTGGTAATGTCATGCAATTTATATATTATAATAAGAGAGATTTCTAAATTAGAAGTAATAAAAGTGGATCCACTAACCCCAGTATTTTATTTTATTGTTTTATTTTACCTTTTTAATTTCCAAGTTTATTTTATGTCATTTTTTTTATTTAAGTTTTTAATAATGCTAGATATGTATTGTAACTAAATATTGTATTTAGGGTTGTGATGAATTCCAATATCACTTTTTTATAAGTTGGTTATTTTATTTTTTGGGTAATATAATGGTTATTTATTGGGTCTTAATCTTAATGCTTCTTATTAACTGGCCACTAATAAGATTGATTTGGTAAACTTAAAATGAACTTAACAAAGGGATTTTAGGTTTTAGTATTAGACTCAATAGCTCACGATCTCACATTGGGGTAGATGTCCCTTATGTAGATTCATTCCAAGATAGACATATACCTGTCGGGTGGGGGTAGCCACAATTGGAACTTAATCTTAATGAATTCAAGTAATTTGGTTAACAAAGACATATGATTAATTGGATTACTTTGGGTGTTTACATCTGACCATCGACAAAGGCTTTTGAATATTTTCGTGTTCCAAGTTAATAAACCGATATATTGCACAAATATGAGATAATCACTTCATCTTTAAAAAATATTGGAAGGATTCACAACCCTAAATAGTTTCATAATATTGATTTTTCCTTAAATTTACTTTTGCACTGATTTATTTACTTGTTTCAGATAAAAAATCACCATCCAACCAACAATCAATATATTAGATACTCGTAGACATTTAGCTTCATAAATTGATAGTTTAGGTATTAAGTCCTTGTGGGATCGATACATTTTATACTACTTGAGCAATACGTTCGTTTGTGTTACGTGTGTGTTTACCACCGATCAAGTTTTTGGCACCGTTGCCGGGACTTTTTTTTTTACTATTAATTTTGAGGTTAGATACATTTACTTGTGTCTAATTTATTTTTACTTATTATTTTTATTTTCTTGTATTTCAGGTTCTCAGACACTACAAGAGAAGGAGCAGAAGCTTTGAAATCCATCCGTTTGACCTAGAAATTGAAAGAATAATCAGAAAGTTGAGAAGGGAAATGCGAGAAGATCAAGAAGCACTAATCAACATGAAAAATCAAGAACCTGAACCTTTGGTGGTTGCAGCACCAATTCCCATTCGAGATAAAATAATTTCGGTGGTTGACGACTTTATATCATGCATCATACTTCCTCTATTACCAGAAAATGCGTGTGACATCAACACATGCATTCAGATGATACAATAATATGTTCAGTTCATGGGAAGTGCAATTGAAGATCCTAATGCCCACATCAGCAACTTCCTGGAAGTTTGCGGCACATTCAATTACAACCGAGCGGCAGAAAAAGCAATGAGACTGCATGTGTTCCAATATTCTTTGAAAGATAGAGTCAAGGCTTGGCTACATTCACTACCAGCAGGTTCCATTACAACTACTCTTGCCACCAAATTCCTTGCAAAATATTTCCCCCAGCCAGAACAGCAAAGCTAAGGAATGACATTACATCCTTTGTGCAACATGACCCGAAATCCCTCTATGAAGCTTGGGAAAGATACAAGGAATTGCTCCGAAAATGTCCACACCATGATATTGCAAAGTGGCTACAAGTCCAAACATTCTACAATGGACTTTCTAGACTAATGAGAACTTCCCTTGCGAGGGGTGAGTGCGGCCTTAAATCATTTCCCATATCACACTGGGAGGCGACTCTATTTTATTTCTGCAGTTTAGTCCCTCGCGAGCTACTCCGTACTCCCGATCGGGCCTCGAACCCGGACAGCGTCGCTGATTTCTGTGTCCTACAGTCTGGCGACTCCATTGGGGATAGAGAATCGGCCCCGAAATAATATCTTGTAATGTTTGTGATTTTTGCTTTAGTTAACTGTGTCTACAAGTGGGTTGGGACGAAGGATTTTAACCAAAGGCATTGTTAGAGCTAGGTAATGGTTTGATGTCTTCCTTCATTCACTACCATTCTATAGCTGAAAGGAAAAGCTGTGAAGGCACCTAGATAATCATTTACTCGAAGCTTACCGTGATGGACTAATTTGGATGACCTATTGTTTATTCCTGTCACCAAGGCGATAAGTTCCTAAGAGGCAGGGGTATTTAAGAGAGTTCGCTCCACCCTCCATCTGGGGAATCTTCAATAAGAAATCCATCTGACAGTCATTCATTTAGCATCACTCGTTGGCACGTACCTTGGGGTATAAAAAAGGTGCGCTCACTTGGTCGCTCGAACCCTTGACTGTGGAGACCTAGTTGTGGGAAATCCTTCGCCAACGGGAGCCTTTGTCTACACTCTCATAAACTCACATGTGAACCATAGTTGTATGACCAATACAAACCATCCCTTTATGCTTGTGTTTGGGACTATCATCATTTGGATTCAGTTGGACCTTTCGTCATGAGCTGTGAACTTGTTGGGCCATTTAAACTGGGACGAGTTTGTGTCTTATGAAAATTGGGGCAAAAGCTTCTAAAATGATGATGGGCCATGTTGTGTTTGGGCCCCTTACCATTTGAAGTTATTTAGCCATGTTATCGCAAAAGTGTAAACCTGTTGGGCCTTTTTCAACTGGGACAAGTTTGCACCTCGCAATAGTATGATTGAATGCTTTAAAATGATAATGGGCCGACTTGTATGAAATCCTTGACGGGCTCATATATTTCATGCATCGCACGCAAACATACTGACTAAAAGTTTTAAAAGACACCATAGATACCTGTTGGGTTAGGGAAGAGGGAAGACTCGTCAAAAGGCCGTTAGCAAACATGAGTGAGTTAGAGAACGAGGGATCTCGTATGGATCAGCTGGAGACTAGTCTCACTAAGGTTACCGAGCAGTTGCAAGCTTTGACCACCGCTATGGCTAATATGGCTGTGCCCCGTGCCGGGGGAGGCTCTGAGAATGTGAGGCGTGAAGAGCCTCCGAACAGGTTGAGTGATGATATCCCCGTTTTTTATGATGACGTGGCTGAGTATGCCGCGGGAAGGATAGCTGGATCTCAGGCAGAGTTGCAGAAACTCAGGGATCAGGTAGAGTCAATTACCCGCAATATGAGGGGTAAGCATGAAGATTTGCTAGACTACGAGGCGATGACTTTTGAGAAGCAGCTGTCGGCTCAATTCAAGATGCCTGACATAGCCAAGTTCAATGGGAACGGGGATCCGAGGGTCCATCTCCGACAGTATATTTCTGTGATGAGTTCGGTGGGTCTGTCGAAACGTCAGGTTCAGAAGATGTTCGGGATGTCGCTTGAAGGTGCACCTGTGGTATGGTATCACGGCCTTGAGAGGAAGGTCAAAGATGATTGGAGGGCATTGGCGGAGGCCTTTCAGAATCAATATGTCACGGATTTGGAGATCGATTTGTCACTTCGCGACTTAGAGATACCAAGCAGAAGCCGGATGAGAGCTTCAAGGATTATGTAGATCGCTGGAGGAGCCATCTTTTGAAGATGCAGACTCGGCCCTAGGAGAATGACCAGATTAAGATGATTATCAAGGGTACTAAGCCCTCTATTTACGGCAAGCTGAGGAGGATGACCTCTATGATTGGTGATTTTCGACAGTTGAGGGAGACTGTTATGGACATTGAGGAGGAATAAGCTGAGAACAGAAAGTTATATGGCCATAATAGAAGGACCATTGGGGGCCTTCTGAGACCAAACCCGCTACTGCTGAGATCGCTGCCGTTAGAAACAGGCGATTCTCCAATCTTGGTAGACCTTTGTCAAAGGTGTTTGAAAAACTGAAGATGTAAGGGCTCCTAAAACCCTTATAACCTAGACCATTTCCAAACCATGTGCCACCTCACCTCAACCTAAACTTGTACTGTTACTTCCATCAGGAAAAAGGCCATGACACCGACAACTGCGCCCACCTTAGGCATGAGATCCAAAACCTCATTGAAGCCCATAAAATACCTGATGTAGAAAAAGAACAACCCAATACACACAGAAATCCTCTACCCAACTATCATTACGTTCCACCACCCACCTACATGATCAACTCCGGCCTACCCGAAAGCTTTGTCCTCCAAACTCTCAACCACCAAGCTTCTTGCACGGGGATAGGGGATGGCATTAGTGAAGAACCATAGGCGGAGGAAGAAGACAATGTTGCAGACGATGAAGATGTTTTCCCTGGTTTATTTGATTGAAATCCTGCATTTTTAAAGACATTGATTTTTGCCTACTTGTTCGAGTTTTTTCCTCAATAGTTAAGCATGAGTCCGATGATGAAATTGTTTGCTTTAGAGTGAAACCTTAGAAACAATAAGTGCGAGATGTGCTATCATCCGGTGTTTTGAGTAGTTGATCTCAATTAGACTCGCGAGCACTTAATTATAGGATCTTAGCAGTGAAAGCCCGAGTAGTTGGCAAGGTGACTAGTTGAAGAGAGTGCGGATCGATGAATGACCGTTCGCTTAGATGTCCATCCTGACTTACTTGTGTTACGATATATGGTATGGTTAGAAACCAAAGAAAAGTCTCTCAAGAAGAAAATATAAATCACCTATAACCGATAAGCGTGAAGTTACCCATGGGCGAGTATTAGGACCATCATGAGGAGAAATGCTACCTTAAAGGGTAGGTGTGTTGAAAACAAAAAGAGAAGAAAAAGAAAACCATATGATATTGAGTACGGAGAAGTATTTGCAGAGCATGATCAAGACATCTAGGTTGGTTTGACCCATCGATCACATTCTTTGAAACAAAATCATTGAGTTGGCTTACCTAAAGATCAAGCTGTAAAAGAACCTGGGCACACACACACTTTGAGTCTGGTTCAGATCATTTATTCAAACAGTCAGATTTGAGTTACATCGAGTAGTTTGAAGGCTCTCTGGTTTCGACACTGAGCATCATTTGAGGGCAACAATATGTATAACTATTGGGACTATTTCGTAAGAGGCAATATAATATGTTGGTATGGAAATGTCACATCACATGATCTACTTTAACCTAATACAAGAAGTGAAGAATAGAAAGCTAAACCAAGTCTGGGGGCGACCAGTCTACCACCTCGCGAATAAGGGACATAACAGAATCTTGAGTCATGGGACCAAAGAAAACTGCGCAATCACCAGAGTAGAATTGACCGAAGGAAACTATAAGCAGGCCCAGGGGGCGATCGAAGACTTTTGTAGGCAAGGGGCGCCAAAGAGCACAAAGAAGGCCTAACCCATCGGAATAGGAAATACATTCATGCATACACGTCACATGCACGTAATTTTTTGTTTTGTTTTTGTTCGCAGGTTTTGAGGAAAAGGAAAACGCGGAGCAGTTTCGGGAATGAATCCCAGGGTCGAGGCCCACATTATCAGCAGCATCGGGAATGAATCCCAGGGTCGAGGCCCACACTATCAGCAGTTCCGGGAATGAATCCCAGGGTCGAGGCCCACATTATCAGCAGTTTCAGGAATGGATCCTAGGGTCGAGGCCCATATTATCATCAATTTCGGGAATGGATCCTAGGGTCGAGGCCCACATTATCAGTAGTTTCGGGAATGAATCCCAGGGTCGAGGCCCACATTATCAGTAGTTTCGGGAATGAATCCCAAGGTCGAGGCCCACACTATCAGTAGTTTCGGGAATGAATCCCAGGGTCGAAGCCCATACTCAGTACAGTTCGGGAACAAAGCCCAGGGAAAAAAAGCCCACAATCAATTCAGTTCGGGAATAAAGCCCACAGTCAACACAGTTCGGGAACAAAGCCCACATTCAGTACATCTCGGGAACAAAGCCCACACTCAACGAATTTCGGGAATAAAGCCCACATTCAGTACAGTTTGGGAACAAAGCCCAGGGAATAAAGCCCACATTCAACACGGTTCGGGAACAAAGCCCAAGGAATAAAGCCCACAGTCAACACAGTTCGGGAATAAACCCCAGGGAACAAAGCCCACTCTCTACAAAGTTCGGGAATAAAGCCCAGGGAACAAAGCCCACAATCAGCACAGTTCGGGAATAAAGCCCAGGGAACAAAGCCCACAATCAGCACAGTTCGGGAACAAAGCCCACAATCAACACAGTTCGGGAACAAAGCCCAGGGAATAAAGCCCACAGTCAACACAGTTCGGGAACAAAGCCGAGGGAACAAAGCCCACATTCAGTACAGCTCGGGAACAAAGCCCACAGTCAACACAGTTCGGGAACAAAGCCCACATTCAGTACAACTCGGGAACAAAGCCCAATGAACAAAGCCCACTCTCTACACAGCTCGGGAACAAAGCCCACAGTCAGCTCAATTCAGGAACAAAGCCCACAGGTGGTTCGGGAACAAAGCCCAGGGGTCAAAAGCACCTCGCTATCACATTCAACACAGTTCGGGAACAAAGCCCACTCTCTGCACAAGTTCGGGAAAAAATTCCATTCTCTACACAGTTCGAGAACAAAGCCCACATGTGGTTCGGGAACAAAGCCCAGGGGTCAAAAGCACATCGCTATCACATTCAGCACAGTTCGGGAACAAAGCCGGGGGAATAAAGCCCACTCTCTACATAGCTCGGGAATAAAGCTCACAGTCATCTCAATTCGGGAACAAAGCCCACAGGTGGTTCGGGAACAAAGCCCAGGGGTCAAAGCGCCTCACCATCAACTCAACTCAGTAACGGTTTGGAAATGGACCACCATCTCATCAGTAACGGTTCGGGAATGGACCACCTCACAGTAACGGATCGGGAATGAACCATCCATCTCTCAAGTAACAGTTCGGGAATGAACCACCTCACATCAGCTCAGTTCGGTAATGAACCTTAGGGGTCGCAACACCTCACCACCAGATCAACTCAGTTCGAAGCAACAGGTAAGTCAAGCAGAAGCTGGCGAGGCAGGTAAGTAAACAATGCATGCATAACTTTGATAGGATTGTCACTGTCACACACTGCACAAGTCCCATCAAAGTGGGGGCGACTGTAGGAACTTCATTTTTGCATAAGTCCCGATGATGAGCCTCATATGGAGGCATTACCCGATAAGTTACGAAAGTCGTGGGAAACGGACGTCGGAAGGGGAAATTCAAGAAATAAACACCTTGTCGGATTTAATTCGTTTGTTTAGACTTGGGTTCGCTCGATTAATCTCTGTTTTAACTGTTATACTCGGCCCAAAAATCCTCGCATCCCACACCAAGCCCACCAGAGAGCCAACCCACACTCCCAAAGCCCAAAATCCCATCCAAAAATATCCAGCACATTAAACACATGTTAAAATCCAAACAAATCACCTTCTTAATTTAAATAAATCACATGCCTAAATTAAATAAATCAAATCAAATCTCATTCCTAAATTAAATAAATCAAATCAAATCTCCTAAATCCCTTTCCTAAACTAAATAAATCACCTTCCTAAATTGAATAGATCTTTTCCTTATAACACACCAATTGAAGATACCCCCCATGATTGCATGATTTCTTTCCTACACAAATAAGGACAACCCTAACCTTTTCTTATAAAAAGACACACAAACCAAACCTTAAGACCTAGAGCTCACACTCATGGCCTTCCCTCACATCAAAAACCCTAGAAAACCTAAAGCCTCGACTAACTTCTCTCCTCTTTCACGCACAGCTCATACACAGCAACCCCACTCTCCTTCAAAGCTTCACGCAACAACCAAATAATCCAAAAAACCCTAAACACATTCACGGCTCTCACCTCTCTCTCTCTCGCTCCTTCTTTTAACAACCAACAAACTCGACTCTATCATCTCTCTCCACAATCGGATCTCACTAACAAAAATAAACCCTACTGTCTTTCCATCGAGAAGAAGAAAATGAATTGAGACAAACCAAATAAACCCTAGATACACACACGAGCACACACAGCCCTTTGATCGGTAACTTGAAAAATGAAAGCAACTCTAGCTCTATCTGTCTCTTTCTTTGAACAGCCACTGACCGACAACAAACCATTATCTCTCTCTAACCTTAACAGCACACCGACACACATTCTTCTCGGCCAACTCACAGGCCACACACGCAGCAACTTCAACACACTGATACACTGACCTGCACTCAGCCTTCAATCTCGCAAACACACACACTCACAACAGCCCCTTAACCGACCCAACTCACAGGCCACAAACGCAGCCAATCCACCACGTGAAACCACAAACCTTGGACCGACACAAAATCAAAGCAACGAAGAACCATCACCACCGACTAAGCAAAAACAACAACCCAACCCAAAAATATGCGCAGCCCTGACGTGGAACGAAGCAGCATGGCACACACGCACTCAACAAGAAAACGCTACCTCAGTATGAACGTGACAAAAGCAAGAAGCAGCGAGGCAAACAGTGAGCAGCGTGGATGTGGATGTGGATGTGGAGCCAGTAAACAAACACAAGAAAATAGCACAAAATAGTCCCCAAACCAGTCCCTGAAATAGTCCCGAAACCAATTCTAAAAAACAGACCAAAAAATACAACAAAAACAGTCCAAAAAAACTGCAGAAAATAGTAGCAAGAACAGCGACTGAAACAGCAGTAAAAACAGAGAAAATAGTGAGCAAAACGGGGGAAACAGCGAACCAGTGAACCAGAAGAAACAGCGGAAATGTTAACCCTTCCGGCGAGTACCCTTTGTTATATTTTATTTTGTCGTCCTGGAAACGGCATGCTTGGTTGGACGTGGAATATGTCCAACCGGGAATGCGAAGTCCTACATTGAAAACGGCCAAGTACTTTGGCCACATATTTCATTATTTGGCATTTATTTCACGTTTTTTATCTTTTTACTATTTCGCATTTAATTTGGATTTATGGTTGTTTTATTGTTCCGTATTTATTTTGTGTTATTTATCTTTCTTCATTGTTTCGCATGTTTGTCACTTCGATTATTTATGGTTATATGCATTATCATGTTTCATGTATGTCATTTGAATCATCTTGCATGTGTTGCATAAGACTTGGTTATACTATTGCATTAATCACTTTATTACAATTGGCATAAGTAAGGGACCGTTCCAAACCCAACGGTTTGAGGTCTTCCCTTGCGAGGGGTGAGTGTGGCCTTAAATCATTTCCCAGTTCACATTGGGTGGCGACTCCATTTTATTTCTCCAGTTTAGTCCCCCGCGGGCTACTCCGTACTCCTGACCGGGCCGCGAGCCCGGATAGCGTCGCCTATTTCTGTGTCCTACAAGGAGCTTTAATGGAAAAATGAGAGGATCAGGCCTGGGACTTAATTGATGAAATGGCCAACAATAATTCTTTGTGGCCAATAAAAAGGAGCATGATTCAATAAATTGCAGGAATCCATGAAATAAGAGTCAATACTGTTGGTATAAATCTAGGTCCCAAGATCAAATAAGACATGAAATTAATGCGTGAATACACCAACGGAGATAGCGGAATACTCACATCGATCGGTTGAGTCGATTTGAAGGCGAATCAAGGCCAAAAACCCACTGTTATTCACGCCCAAACTGTGCAGTGAACTGCCTTCAAAACAGAATTTTGAGTTGAGAAAACGGAGCTCCAAGCCTCGTCCGACGGATCCCGGCTCATGGGCGAACCTCCCTACCACCTTCGCAAGACTCGTAAGTGTGCTAGCACTTGAATTTTCACCATGAAAACCCACTCTTGACTTCCCTATTGCTCACGTTTTTCTGGTTCAAAACCAGTGAGAAATGCCCCTTGGGCGTGAGCTGAAGAGAGAAATGAGAGAAATGAAAAATGTGTGTAAGGTTGGTGAAAAGCATTTTCCAAAAAGCTTTATATAATTCCAAGAAAAAATATTAAAAACCATTTACTTAATTGATTAAATAAAATCAAAAGTAAATGCTTTTCCCTCCAAACACTATTACACCTACTTACATCAACTATTCATTCACTTTATTAAAGTGATGTGATGCAAGTCATCCATCAATCCATCAATCAATCAATCAATCAATCAATCACTCAAAGTGACTTTTGATTTGACGCTTGATGTGACGATTGATTTGACGCTTGATGTGACTTGCGCCGCCGCACTCGAATTCGAAATATGAATGCGCTCGCAATCACACTCGGGCTCGGGTTCGCTAATTCCGAATTAACGATTTTTCCGTCGCGTCGTAATTAGATGATTACGCCTAGAGAATTCACTATTCACGTCGCTAACGAATTAATTCTAAATTAATTCGTTGGCCCGAATTAAAATCTATTTTAATTCTGCGTCGAAATCTAATTTCATTTAATATATCGAATATATTAATTTATCGATTAATTCCAAATTAATCGTTATCTCTCTCTAGACGATATTTTATCCTAGATAAAATATCTCCGTAATTAATCCTAGTTTAATTTTCTATCTCTTCTATTATAATCCCAGATTATTCAAGAGTGCGAGTTGTGCGTCATCGGTGGATTATCGGGAAGCGACCCATGAGATCCCCGGATAAGTTGGCAGTAAATACGGGTCGGAGTATCCGAATCACGTACGTACCAAGTACTACGTTCACCGATTTACGAGACAAGGTCGACTCCTAGCAAAGCACCAAGTCTTCCCAATTCTCCGGACATATCCATTTAAGAATATTTAAGATCTGTATCAAGCGTAGTATACGATTGTATTGTGCATATCGGCCCAGTATCGGATAGTCACGTGCTAGGCCTGGGGCTGGATAAGTGTCTGCCCCGTACGAAGCACATGTCGGATGTCTGGTAACTAGTCTCTATAATCGGATATACATGACCTTGTCATAATATCCCGATGGCCGCGCAGCACTTAAGAGCACTAATACCGTATCCTGCGTGACATCATCTCCACTATGACTAGAGTGATACTTCCGTCTTGACATCACACCCAATACACTACGACTCTCTGATAAACCCAGAAGTGGTGTACGCAGAACGGTTAAAGCCTGTACCACCAAGACCAAAGTTATCGATTATCGTAAGTATTAGCGATGTAAGTCTCAGGTTAAGACTATACACACCTACCTTGATTTCGGCCTCCATAGACACATAGTCATAATACCAATGGGATTCCGAAGGGTCTATCCAGAGCGAAGCTGTTTCCCGTACCATCGGTGAAACACGACCTCCTATCGCACTTGCATAAGTATCCAATACTTATATATATGAGAACTATGCCGTTGTGCCCTCACAACGCACACAAGTGCAATACTAGCCTATTCCGCATTATCGATGTCCAGTCTCGATAATACTCCGGCTAGGGATATTTAATGATTAATCCTTCGGGGACTGATACTGTCTCATATCATTCTCAGTCCAGGAACTAATCATAGGGACCTCTCTTCATTTATATATCTATGGTGATCTAATCACAAATGATGAGAGCGCAATTTCCTTGTCACATAGTTAATTTGCTACAACAACACAATGATCTGTGCAAATAGTGACGCTATGGGTCATTATGTCCAACAATCTCCCACTTGGCACATAGCCAGTCCCTCAAGTGTCCCACACCTGTACTATGTACGGTTCGCTCAAATTGCTGAGGAAAGATTTTCGTCAGCGGATTTGTTTGATAATCGTCTGACGCGATTTATACGATCATCACATCGCCACGATGTGTGATCCGAACGAATCAGATGATATAGAAGTTTATATCTGGATCGTCGATGAGACCTTTAATTCCTTAGCTTGTGATGACGCCTAGCTCAGCTGCTAAAAGAACTATATCTAATTTAATTAGATTTATTTTCGATCCAAATGGCTTCTATTGTTGCCTCAGCTGCAGCAATAATCCGCATTTGTTGTTTATTCGGCAACAGTTATCTTGTTGTTTGGAAACTTGCAGCAGTGATCCCAGTCCACTTCAAGTTCTCCTTCTCCATAGTTTAAGACAGCATCTTTAGTTCTCTAAGATACTAACAGATGTTCTTAACTTCAATCCAGTGACTATCACTTGGATTGACCGATTGTGACTCCATATGCTCGAAGCGTATGAGACACCCTATCAAGTACATTTTAAATGTACAATTTCCAGAGAGTGTTAACAACTCCAAATCTATCCCAGTAGATCTTTATTCCTTGAATAAAGTTGTTACTCCCCAGAATTCTACGGAGAATTTCTATTAAAGAATATCTATGAAAGCCAAGCTTTCACCAATTGTTTTATGGGAATTTCATTGTCAGTGCCCTCTCCCACTAACCTCCTTATATACACAAGAATTATTTCGTTTTGATTCAAATCATAAACCATTATGATTATTTCAAAACGACAGTTCCAAGAACCTTATGCTTGCATTAATCCAAACATGGATCGAATAACCCGCAAACCTCGTTTGTTGGTTATACAAAATCGTCAGGATGTTGTAAACATCCTCCAAAAGGTTTCCTTTTCAGGAAAGCGATTTTGATCTGCATCTGACACATTTCATAAATGAAATACGCAGTTATCAACAAGCATTTTCAAAATGGATTTACCATGGCAACAGGTAAAAGGTTGAACCGTTATTAACACAATGTTGATAACGATACCTTTCCGTCAAAAGCCCAGCTTTGTACGTTGGTATGTTGCCTTCCATGTATGTCTTCCTTGAAGACGTTTAATGTACCAATAGGCACAATGCCTTGTGGTACAACAACTAGTATCCAAAATAGTTGTTATACATGGAATCCATTTCGGACTCATGGCACTTTGCCATAATAGGGAGTCGATACTTCGTATCACTTCCTCAAAACGTAGTCGGATGGGTATACCTCATAAGATTGACATCTTTATGAGGTTAGATCAGAAACCCATACCCTAGGTTGTTTTCTGACTCTATCCGATCTACTCAGTTCTTGTGTATTCGAAGATTAATGGTATAGATTCATCATAGATGAACTATTTTGTTCCATTAAGGACTTCGTGCCTAGAACAGTATTACTCCGATTTTCATCGAGTATCACTATCCTCCCACTGACCACTGCATATCGGTATTCCTCTCAGGAAAACCGCATGGTGAGCAACAATCATATTGTTCTCATGTGAGATTTATAAGTACTATACTTATGGTTTTCCTTAGGATAACCTATATTGGCACTTATCCAATTTGGGTCTTTTAGTTTGGTATCATCCAAACGTTATGCCTGGCATACCAAAATTACTAGAAATGAGAAACCCCGTTTCTTCCCTGTTCATATCCTATATGACATCTGTCAAACAGATTTATATGGAACCTTATTCTAAATAAGTTTTGCACTGTTAATACATATCCAATTGAAGGAAACAGTAGCTCAGAGCGACTCGTGATAAACCTTATCATGTCCAACAAAATCAGTTTTTAGTTCGGACACACCGTCTAACTGACGTGTCTCGGGAAGAGTCCTCATTGAAAGAAATCGTACTCTTTCATGTACGTATGAAACTTACTGCTTAAGTATTTTCCATTACGGTCTTACCGTGGCGGAATATACTATAGCCGATCTGTTTTTCTACTTCGTGTCGAAACTATAAAAGTTTCCGATTTGTGTTCTTCAAAAAGAAAAACATAACCATAACGTGATGCCACATCCGTTAAGGTCACGAAATATTCATGTTCACATCTAGTCTAGCTAGATATGGGCCCACTAACTTCACCATGAATAGGGCTAACAGATCGGTGGCCCTTATACTATTACCAAGTAAATAGTATTTTAGGTACTTTACCTAATAAACTAGATTCGCAGACCTTATTTGAATAGTCAAATCAGTCCTAGTACCCACTCTTCAAAAGTGTGGATATACGAGTCTCGTTTAATTGTGTCCTAGACAACAATGCCACAAATAAGTCTCTATTGATCAAATCAATTTGAGCTATTTATTTGTCATTTTATATGTTTGAGATTTTATTATATTCAAAATATAAATTCTGTTATTTACATCTAATGTATTTATCTCAGTATCATCTTTATATAATAAAACACTTAGTGTTCTATAATATAAAGGTTTTATCCGCAACGGATTAAACACTGATATAGAGATAATGTCTCTAGTCAAACTAGTTACATTATAACAGTTCCTAATTTAAGTACATACCCAAAGGGTAGTTCCTAAACTTAGGTATCTACGGTCGAAACAGCGACTTTCGTCCCGTTTTCGATTCGCAGAGAAATCTCGGCTTGAAGTCAGTATCCAGCTCATAGCGGATTCTGAACATCAATACATATATTTTATGTACCACACTAAGTATTTAAAATCCAATTTCAATACTAGTAGTGAACATAACTTTGACAAATATTTTAAAGTAGAGCCTCGCCCTTTCTTTAATTCCTTCGTGTCTTCCATATCCAAATGGTAGTCACTTTGGGATATGTCAATTATCTTTTCAATATTTCACAAACTTTTGGCCAAGCCTTGGGTTTCGGAATATCGAAACGATGTGCACCTTGTGCAACACGCCCAATTGCAAACTTTGACTTTCTCTCCACTAGAATAGTCAAATCAATTCTCTAAGAATTATTAATTGCATTTTAATACTTTTAAATCTAAAGATAGATTTATGATAAGTATATTAAATAAGCACTAAAGTCATCATCACATAAATCTTCCAAAGATTTTATGCTCTACTTATTTGCTTAATTATGGCCTAGTATAATAAGTTTTATCAAATAAAGTAACCTATTATTATTCCCAATATGAAAATTAAATCATTTAAAACATTTAATCCAAGGATTAATATTTTAAATATTCAACTTTTCAATTCTTTCTTGATTTCAATAGTCCAACTATTTAATCAATTTAATAAGGTACTATTTATTATAATGATTACAATAATCCAATTATTTAATCAACTATAATTTTAATATTGATTACTATAATCTAATTATAAAATCAACTATCATTTTAATTCAATTATATTGATTACTATAATCCAATTATAAAATCAACTATAATTGAATGAGTTTGTATATAGTCCAACTATATATATTTTTAAAACAACATAAAATATTAGTCCAACTAATACTTTTGATTAATATGACGAGTAAAATAGATGAGCGCGTTTAGCGAGTATTCGAACGAATGTTGCAAATTCAATACTTGCCTCCCACTATTTTTCGTCGAGCCTCTAACCCTCTGTCGAGTACTCGGGAAACCGTGTTTCCTAGTGGGCTAGGATCCCGTTAAATATCACACAATCTTGACTTTGGCCAACAAATTGTATGATAATTAACTAGGTAGATCTCGAAGATCAATTGGATCATCCAACTCCTAGATCCAGTAGGTGGACATCCAAGTCCCAAACATATATCTTATATATGCCTATACATCGAATGTATACCCTAACCTTTTTCCTCTGAATCAACTAGGCCTTGGCTTTGGCACAACAAACCTAGTGATCCCAGTCAAGCGCGGACCCATTGACATGGAAGCTTCGTAATCAATGTCAATGGACAAGAAGTGGTCTTGACTTTGGCCAACAAACCACAACTTGGACACGACACCGATATGGAACAAAGCCTCGTGATTAAAACACATCTTCGACGGACAAGGGCTTGACTTTGGCCAACAACCCCTGCCAATCTCGGATCTTGAGTAAGAATCACTCAATGGAAGGAAAATAAACGCTTGATATATAACGAGGGTTTTTCGCGTGCAAATTGGCTACCAATTTAATTATCTTTGTTAAGGTCTCATCATCATACACCCTTAAACATGCATTCTAAAACATAATAAAGCGAGTATGAAAATAAATAATAATGATATGCGGATGGATACTTAACACATTGATCCTAGATCAAATCTCTCCCTTTCTCACTCAAGCTAGCACTTGTATTACTTCTACCCGTTACACTACACTTCTAAAGAAACCTCATTTACATGGAGGGGAATAGGTGAGAAGAGAATACAAAGAGAATGAAGGTGATAAGGCTGGACACGCAGGTCCAATTTAATAAATCGAATTTATTACAACAATTTCTAAAATTGCCCACCCATCTAATATCCATCCGATATACATTATTCATTCAACACAACCACGTATTCACACACATAAGCATGCTATCAATCAATCTAATCAAATTAATTAATCTGATAATTAAGTGATCATCCAATGTTCAAACAACGATTTGATTTTGTTCGAGTCAAACTCGTTTTTGCGAATAAGTACTAAAGTACGAATTCATGAATTAAATTAAACTACATCATTAAATCTAATTTAACATGTACTAATACTAATTCACTATTCAATTCCAAATTAAATATTACACTTTTATTTAATAAACCTTTTACGATTTAAATTCCAAATTTAATCGTAACGCGTCTCAAAGACCGATTAACGTCCAACGTCAATTCAATTAAAGTCCAATGGGCTTTTAATTGATTTCTTAAGGCGTGGACTTTTGGTCAACTCGGGTCAAACCGATAACCAAAGTCCAATCCGGGATTTACCCCATAAGCCCATAAATCAATCTTGGCCCATTAGGCCCAATTGAACTTTAAAGGTTCATTAGTTGCATTTGGGCTTTATGGTTAAGGTTTTGGGCCCAATTGGATCCAATCCATTTGGCCTAAACCCAACTTGATAAAATCAAGCCCAATAGGCCCAAATACAACATTAGAAGCCCAATCCAATTAAAGCCTAATAATTAAATTTCATGAATCCAATTCCGCAATTTAATTACAATTACTAAAGTGCATTACATGATTAATCAACTAAATCAACATTTCCAAAACACTAAATTAGTCCAATTAATCATACTCAATTCATTATTATATGTCCAACACACAAATTGAAAAATCAAACCCATTTACATGCTTAAAGCTCTCGGCCAAGGAAGGATTTTGTGTCCGATTTGGTTTCAATCCAATCGAACACAATCGACATCAAATCACCATCCACTTGATTTCATACACATCCAATGTCACAAAATCAAAATCACCAAGACATTAGGGCAATAATTCCAATTCGGCCAAGGTGAAAATTTTGGGGATTTATGTTCAATTCAAAGTACAATCCAATTGACCATAAATAACATCATCCTACATGATTCTAACTCATCAAATGAATCAAAAAAAAAATTCCAAGAATCCAAAAATCATCCACATTCGGCCAACATGAATAAATTGGGGAAAATTATTCCAAATAATTTTCTTGAAATTGATCCAATCCAACTTCAAACAACAACATTTAAACATGCTCAATCATCCAATTTCATAAAATCATGCTCAAATCCAAAATACCCAATTTTAAGCCCTACATATTTCATGCTTGAACCTAAGCTCTTGATGCCATTGTTGGTATAATCTAGGTCCCAAGATCAAACAAGACATGAAATTAATGCGTGAATACACCAACGGAGATAGCGGAATACTCACATCGATCGGTTGAGTCGATTTGAAGACGAATCAAGGCAAAAAACCCACTGGTTTCACGCCCAACTGTGCAGTGAACTGCCCTCAAAAACAGAATTTTGAGTTGAGAAAACGGAGCTCCAAGCCTCGTCCGACGGATCCCGGCTCATGGGCGAACCTCCCTACCACCTTCGCAAGACTCGTAAGTGTGCTAGCACTTGAATTTTCACCATGAAAACCCACTCGGCTTCCCTATTGCTCACGTTTTTCTAGTTCAAAACCAGTGAAGAAATGCCCCTTGGGCGTGAGCTTGAAGAGAAAAAAGAGAAATGAAAAATGTGTAAAGGTTGGTGAAGCATTTTCCAAAAATGCTTTATATATTTTCCAAGAAAAAATATTAAAAACCATTTACTTAATTGATTAAATAAAATCAAAAGTAAATGATTTTCCCTCCAAACACTATTACACCTACTTACATCAACTATTCATTTCACTTTATTAAAGTGATGTGATGCAAGTCAATCCATCAATCCATCAATCAATCAATCAATCAATCAATCACTCAAAGTGACTTTTGATTTGACGCTTGATGTGACGAATGATTTGACGCTTGATGTGACTTGCGTCGCCGCACTCGAATTCGAAATATGAATGCGCTCGCAATCACACTCGGGCTCGGGTTCGCTAATTCCAAATTAACGATTTTTCCGTCGCGTCTTAATTAGATGATTACGCCTAGCGAATTCACTATTCACGTCGCTAACGAATTAATTCTAAATTAATTCGTTGGCCCGAATTAAAATCTAATTTTAATTCTGCGTCGAAATCTAATTTCATTTAATATATCGAATATATTAATTTATCGATTAATTCCAAATTAATCGTTATCTCTCTCCAGACGATATTTTATCATAGATAAAATATCTCCGTAATTAATCCTAGATTAATTTTCTATGTCTTCTATTATAATCCCAGATTATTCAAGAGTGCGAGTTGTGCGTCATCGGTGGATTATCGGGAAGCGACCCATGAGATCCCCGGATAAGTTGGTAGTAAATACGGTCGTCGGAGTATTCGAATCACGTACGTACCAAGTACTACGTTTCACCGATTTACGAGACAAGGTCGACTCCTAGCAAAGCACCAAGTCTTCCCAATTCTCCGGACATATCCCTTTAAGAATATTTAAGATCTGTATCAAGCGTAGTATACGATTGTATTGTGCATATCGGCCCAGTATCGGATAGTCACGTGCTAGGCCTGGGGCTGGATAAGTGTCTGCCCCGTACGAAGCACATGTCGGATGTCTGGTAACTAGTCTCTATAATCGGATATACATGACCTTGTCATAATATCCCGATGGCCGCGCAGCACTTAAGAGCACTAATATCGTATCCTGCGTGACATCATCTCCACTATGACTGGAGTGATACTTCCGTCTTGACATCACACCCAATACACTACGACTCTCTGATAAACCCAGAAGTGGTGTACGCAGAACCGGTTAAAGCCTGTACCACCAAGACCAAAGTTTATCGATTATCGTAAGTATTAGCGATGTAAGTCTCAGGTTAAGACTATACACACCTACCTTGATTTCGGCCTCCCATAGACACATAGTCATAATACCAATGGGATTCCGAAGGGTCTATCCATAGCGAAGCTGTTTCCTGTACCATCGGTGAAACACGACCTCCTATCGCACTTGCATAAGTATCCAATACTTATATATATAAGAACTATGCCGTTGTGCCCTCACAACGCACACAAGTCCAATACTAGCCTATTCCGCATTATCGATGTCCAGTCTCGATAATACTCCGGCTAGGGATATTTAATGATTAATCCTTCGGGGACTGATACTGTCTCATATCATTCTCAGTCTTGGAACTAATCATAGGGACCTCTCTTCATTTATATATCTATGGTGATCTAATCACAAATGATGAGAGCGCAATTTCCTTGTCACATAGTTAATTTGCTACAACAACACAATGATCTGTGCAAATAGTGACGCTATGGGTCATTATGTCCAACAAATACAACATTGAATGCCAAGCTGGATCTGATTTGAAAAAATCTGGAAACTCTTAACATGAAGGTTAATGTTGGATCCATAAGTTCACCATATGGAGGAGCACCAGTGGAAGAATCTTACAACCAACATGATGAGATGGTGAACTATGTCAGCAATTTCAACAGACATGGGAACAATCCATATTACAATACCTTCAACCCAGGTTGGAGGAATCATCACAATTTCACATGGAGCAATAATTCAGGGTAAAGGAACAATCCACCACCTAGATTCCAACAACAGAACAAAGGCCAGGAATATGAAAAGAAGCCAGAAATAGAAGATTTGCTTGCAGAGATGTTCAAAAAGCAAGAAGCCAAATACGATGCTATGTTTCAAGCCCAAATATCATTGAATCAAAGCCAAACTGCTTCTATAAAGGCACTAAAAAATCAATTGGGACAACTGGCCAATGCTCAGAGTTACAGACCGCAAGGTACCATTCCTAGCAACAAATAACCAAATCCAAGGAACAAAGGGAATGAGCAATGTCAAGCCATCACTTTGAAAAACGGTACTGAGATCAACAAGGATGTTAAAATTAAGGTATCCACTGAGGAAGTTCCAAAAGAAAGCAGCGAAATAGAGCCACAAATAGAGGAAAAAGAGGCAAAAGAAAATGATCGAGAAAGATTCACTCCACCTCCATCTTTTCCACAACGTCTCCAGAAACATAAACTGGACTAGCAGTTTGATCGATTCTTGGAGATATTCAAAAAGCTTGTTTATCAACATTCCATTTGCAAAAGCATTGGAATAAATGCCCAGATATGTCAAATTCATGAAATATATTCTGTCACAAAAGTGAAGATTGGAAGATTACGAGACAATAGCATTGACAAAAGAATATAGCGCCATCATTCAGAGGAAGTTTCCTCCAAAGTTGAAAGATCCTGGTAGTTTCACCATCCCGTGGACCATAGGAGAACATTACTTCGGTAAGGAGTTGTGTGATTTAGGTGTGAGTATTAACTTGATGCCTTTGTCTATTTACAGAAAACTACAGATTGGAGAAGCAAAGCCTACCTCAGTCACTCTACAACTTCCTAATAGATCGCTCACATTTCCGAGAGGTGTAGTGGAAGATGTATTGGTCAAAATCGACAAATTCATTTTCCCTGCAGATTTCATTGTCCTTGACATGGAAGAAGACAAAGATGTACCCATCATCTTCGGGAGACCATTCTTGGCTACAGGTCGAATCGTTATTGATGTACAAAAAGTGAACTAACCATGAGGGTACATGACCAAGAAGTTACATTCAATGTTTTCAAAGCCATGAAATTCCCGAATGATGAAAATGAGGAGGAATGTTTCAGAATTGATGTAATAGATAGTATCATCCAGAATACTGATGCAATGCAACTTTCCACTGAAAAACTTGAAGCTTCCATCACCAACATGACTTACAGCGAACTAGATGATGAGATTCTGAAATGTATCAACTATCTTGATGGAGCCTCTCATTTGAGTTCGACACCACATGTGGAAAGCTTGGAATTATCGAAAAAATAGTGAATCAAGCCCTTAATTGAAAAACCACCATAGTTGGAACTAAAGCCACTTCCGAGCCATCTCAGGTATGCATTCTTAGAAAACTCTTCTGATTTACCTGTGATTATTTCTTCGTCGCTAACATGTGTGCATCAAGATAAGTTGCTGAGAGTGCTTCGTGAGCACAAAAGAGCTATTGGCTGGACTATAGCAGACATTCGAGGCATTAGTCCATCATTTTGCATGCATAAAATTCTGATGAACGACGAGTACAAGCCATAGTGGAGCATCAACGGATACTAAATCCAATCATGAAGGAGGTCGTAAAGAAATAAATTATCAAATGGTTGAATACTGGCATCATATACCGCATCTCTGACAGCACTTGGGTGAGTCATTTGCAATACGTACCCAATAAAGGAGGAATGATTGTAATCACAAATGAAAAGAACGGGCTGATTCCAACAAGAACGATGGCTGTATGAAGAGTATGCATGGACTACAGGAAGCTTAACAAAGCAATAATGAAGGATCATTTCCCGCTACCATTCATTGACTAGATGCTAGACAGACTGGCGGGGCATGAATCTATTATTTTCTGGATGGATACTCGGGGTACAATCAGATTTCCATCGCCCCAGAAGATCAGGAGAAAACCACTTTTACATACCCGTATGGTACTTTTGCTTTCCGCAAGATGCCATTTGGACTCTGTAATGCTCATGCCACATTTCAACGTTGCATGATGGCCATCTTTTCAGACATGCTGGAACAAAGCACAGAGGTTTTCATGGATGAACAACTGGCAATGAATTGACAATCAAAGAAACTTTTCCATATGAACAATTGTTTGCCATCAAAGAGCAGGAAGTCCCTTGGTATGCTGACTATGTAAACTACATAGTATCGAGAAAATGGATATTGGAATAGACACATCAACAAGGAAAGAAATTCTTCAAGATGTCAAGCACTGTGTCTGGGATGAACCGTACATATTCAAACGTTGTGCTGATCAATTATTGAAGCGTTGTGTACCACATGAGGAGGTCAATAGTGTCCTATAGTATTTTCATTCATCATCATACGGCGGACGATCTAGCGAAGATAAAATTACAGCCAAAGTCCTACAATCAGGTTTGTTCTGGCTCACTCTGTTTAAAGATGCTTACTTATTTATTCTTCATTGTGACATGTGCAAGAGAACAGGAAATATTTCGAGGAGAAATGAAGGACCTTTTCAAGGCATTCTCGAAGTGGAGATATTTGATGTATGGGGAATTGATTTTATGGGACCCTTTGTTCCATCACATGGGAACCTGTACATTATCGTTTTAGTAGACTACGTCTCCAAATAGGTTGAAGTAACAACACTGCCATCAAATGACTCAAAAATGGTGATGAAATTCCTTAAAAATAATATTTTCACTCGCTTCGGAACACCTCGGGTAATTATCAGTGATGGTGGCACACACTTATGCAACAGATACATCGATGCACTTCTATCAAAATACTGAGTTACTCATAAAGTTGCCAATGCTTACCATCCGCAGTCAAATAGACAGGTTGAAGTTTCAAACAAAGAGATCAAAAGAATCTTGGAGAGAACCGTTGGATCAACAAGGAGGGACTGGTCTACAAAACTGGATGACGCATTAAGGGCCTACAGGAAAGCTTAAAAGACACCCATTGGTATGTCCCCATATCGAATGGTGTTTCGGAAAGCATGACATCTACCTGTGGAGCTTGAACATAAAGCGTACTGGGCACTGAAGAAGTTAAATCTTGATCTACAAGCAGTAAGAAAGAAAAGGCTCCACCAACTTAACGAATTGGAAGAATTTCACCTACAAGCTTATGAAAATGCCAAACTGTACAAAGAAAATACCAAAAAATGGCATGATAAAAAATAGTGCGCAGATAACTGGAACCATGGCAGCAGGTGTTTTTATACAATTCAAGGTTGAAACGTTTCCCTGGAAAGCTGAAATCAAGGTGGTCAGGTCCATTTGTGATTACTCGGGTTTTACCATATGGAGCCATTGAGTTACATGATCCCAACTCCAATGATACATTCAAAGCTAACAGCCATCGTGTCAAGCACTACTAGGGAGAATTATTTGAGGGACAGAAAGAAAGTCTCACACTTACAGATCCAACCTAACATTCGAGCAGTCATGTCTAGCTGACGACATTAAACTTAGCGCTAGCAGGGAGGCGGCCCATGCAATTTGTGTATATATATTGAGATTTGGTGTGTTTTATTTTTATAGGTAAAGTCACAAACAAGATGGAAGACATTCTGGCAAATCTTCACAAGCATTTTCCTTCTCTCCCTCAAAACTCTCTGATGAAAGTCTACAAAGCACGCATGGAATGAATGAGACTTCTGATGATCAAAGGTAATCCTAGTGATATTCGTTGGATTATTGAAGCACGAGTCTGATTGGCAGGTGAGTCATCTGACTCTTTTATTTCATTTCTGCCTGGTTTAGGAAAAAATACCTATGCTAAGAAAAGAAGAGCTAAAAGATTAGGTGTTTGCTATAAATGTGCACGCATGACATGTAATACTCGTTGTCGTTCTTTAGGAATGGTGTATGATAACCGTGAAGATAAAATTAAATTTATTAGGGATGGCATGAGTAATGAGTCTTTAGATAACATATCATTGACTCTTGAGACGCATCCCAAAGGATATGTGTATCACGCAATTCACATGTTACATGCATAATTTCGAAAAGAAAGATAGCAATTAAGTCTCAGGAATCTGACTTTAAAAGACCTTGTTTAACAATTTATAAGAAAATTGGATGGGAAGCTTGTCCCTGACGCATAGATGTCATTCAAGTCGTTACTTCTTGTAAATATTATTATCTTTTTATCTTTAACTAATAATTTGATTTGCTTTGTTATTTTCTTTTATTTTCTCAGAAAGGATCCAGACTTTTTGACTTTCACAATTTATTTTACTTTTTAGTTAATAATTGTCATTTGGCAGGTACTAGTGCTATTATTACTCACCCTTTTTCAGGATCTATAAATTCAGCTCGTTATTGCACTCTTGAAGACATCCAGATTTGAGAAAGAAATACATAAAAAAAATGGAAGCAACTTCAAGAAGATGAGTTGTAAACATCTGTGTATATTGCGGCACTAGTGCTTGTTCTAAACCAGAATTCGCTGAGGCAGCACAGGAATTGGGTAAAGTCATAGCTAAGAGGAATATGCACTTAGTATATGGCGGTGGCAATCTTGGACTAATGGGGTACATTTCAAGGGCTGTACAGGAAGGAGGAAGTCAAGTTTTGTGAATCATCCCAAAACCTTTGGTAGAGGCGAATCTTATAGGACCATCAAACGGAGATGAATACATCGTGTCAGGTATGTCCGAACGACTTGTTGAAATGATTAACCGTGCTGATGCTTTTATTGTTTTTCCAGGTGGTTTGGGCGTAATGGAGGAAATTTTTACAGTGCTATCTTGGGTGAACTTGAACATACACCAGAAACCATTTGGACTATTTAATGTTGATGGATTTTATGACTTTTTTGCGTGTTTCTTGATGATTCCCGTAGAAATTGGTTCCTTTCAAAACCCTTAAAAGATACCCTCTTCACTATCAAAACAACCAATGATTTAATTAACCAACTCTTATGTTTTGAACCACATATTAACCCTATCATTTCTGAGATAAACTAGTTTGATAATAATCGTGGTAAGAAGCGTCGGATAAATCTGGATCTTAACCGTTAATTTTCTTTTTATATGTAAAATTCCACACTAACCAGGTACTATTTTCTAAACTCTTCTTATTCTTTTTAGAAATTGGGGACAATGTCTCAATTAGGTTTAGGGGAGGGAAATAGTTGACTAGTATCTTGTTTTTATTTCTCGTTGTGTTGTTTTTGTTTGGTTTTTAGTCAAAAACTCAAAAAATTTAAACAAAAATAAAAATAAAAATTGTGTTTTTTTATGTTTTTAGCTTGACTAACCAGGTGGAATGGTGTTTGAGATAGCTGTGTAAGGAATTTCCACTCCTGAGACGTATCTCAACTTATTTCGTAACCAGTTAATTTTTGTTTATTTCCTTTTGAATTATTTAAATTTGTGAATTCTCCATAATAATGATTAAATTGGATCTCCATATGCTCAGTTGACAGGAATTATCAACATGCATGGTAACATACGAACATGAGTTGTAAGTGAAAAGTTTGAAATATTCAGTGCTCTAGTTTATTGGATGAAGCATCTGAAAGCAATGGAATAAAAAAATGTGTATATAAATAATTAACTATGCCTTTTCTTAGTAACCGGACATCTTGCCTCAATAAGCAAAGATTGTTTGCGTCAAACGATAAAAGCTTGAGTTAATAATAATAAATTTTCTACTTAATAACCGGGCATCTTGTCTCAGTAAGCAGAGATTATTCGCGTCAAACGGTAGAACCTTTAAACATCTGAGATCCGAGTAATTAAGTCTGTAGGGGTGTCTTAACACCTAGTGCCCTAAAGCCAACTGGTTTGGGAGTCACTTGCCCAAAGCTCGCTACATGGATTAAAGATGTTATAAAAAAAATCAATTGCTAAAAAGGTGTGAATTCTGATATAACTTTAGGATAAAAATATTACTCTCTTTTCAACTACACTTATGTATATTGTGGGCACAATGATTTGATTAATACCTTGTTGGTTGTGTATATGGAGAATGGTAAAAATAATCGGAGAATTTACTTATTTGGTAATTTAGAAAGAAAGAAAATAATTCTTAACTTAGATAAGATTTTCACTTGTTTAGTCACTAACTTGTTTTGTGTGTTTGATTTTACATTTGATTGACATTTGTGGGTATCGTTGCTATAAGCTCTCACGAGACTACAACTCGTCCACTAGGGACACCTAGGGGTTTAAAGCCTTGTTGCATACGCTAAATGAAATTGTGATTCCTACGAAAGTGACTTAATTTAATTTTATTTTAAAGTTGTTTATTATATTTTATTTTTTTGCTTTGCTCGATGACTAGAAAAATGTTAGGTTTGGGGGTGTGATAAGCGAAAAATATATCAATATTTACCGCCCATTTTACTTAATATTTTATATAGTTTCTCGAGATTTGTGAATATTTTGATGTGTTTTGTGTTATTTTGTAGATAAATAAGATTTCAGGACTCACTGGAATCAAATCAGGACCAAAACAGTGAAAAACGGACTAAAAGGGCAAAATTTGAATTTCACGTCACGACGCGCACAACTTCTGTGTCACGACGCACTGACGTAATTATACTGCCGACACGCATCATCATGACGTCAGTCTCAATTACTATTCTACTGACACGCGTCATCACCACGTCATCACATACGTCAGTACTTGCGTCATCGTCATATCATCATGACGTCAGCACAATAATTCAGCATGCCGACACGCGTCATTGCTTATGTTAGCATGATTTCAGCATCGTGACATGCAAACCTTGATGTGTCACGACGTCGAGCCAATAATTCTACCGATAGCCATATGTCATCATCTCGTCAAAGCTGCATACATGTGTCACGAATCAACGGTGAGTCGCGACGTGCAAGACTTCACGCGTCGCGATGCGCAGGGATAAATTTTACGGCTGAATTCATTTGAAATTTTCATACCTTCTTCTGGGGATTTCCTTAAGAATACTAAGAAGATTGTATCTTGTTTGTTTATTTACATCTTTCTTGTATTTAGTATTTATTTTAAGCAATAGATCTATCTTGATTTTACTTTAAAGTATGAGTAGGTAACTTCCCTCTGCTGGGGTGAAAGGTAAAGCTTTTATTATTATAATTTAGATTAATCTCCCTTAGTTATAATATATAAACTATTTTAAAACTTGATTTAATGGGATACCGCCTTTATGGCCGGTTGGACTTAATTAAATTGATTTTAACCTAACTTAATTGGATACCGCTTTTATGGTCGGTTGGAATTAATCAAAAATCTGACTTAATCAGGATACCGCCTATATGTTCGGTTGGTAATGTCATACAATTTCTATATTATAATAAGGGAGATTTCTAAATTAGAAGTAATAAAAGTAGATACTCTAACCCCATCATTTTATTTTATTGTTTTATTTTACCTTTTTAATTTCCAAGTTTATTTTATGTCATTTTCTTTATTTAAGTTTTTAATAATCCTAGATATGTGTTGTAACTAAATATCGTATCTAGGGTTGTGATGAATTCCAATATCACTGGTTTATAAGTTGGTTATTGTATGTTTTGGGTAATATAATGATTTATTTATTGGGTCTTAATCTTAATGCTTCTTATTAACTGGCCACTAATAAGATTGATTTGGTAAACTTAAAATGAATTTGACAAAAGGATTTTAGGTTTCAGCCTTAGACTCAATAGGTCACGATCTCACATTGGGGTAGATTTCCTTCCAGGATAGACATATACCTTTCGGGCGGGGATAGCCACAATTGGAACTTAATTTTAATGAATTTAGGTAATTTGGTTAACATAGACATATGATTAATTGGATTACTTTGGGTTTTTGCATCTGACCATCGACAGAGGCTTTTGCATATTTTCGTGTTTCAAGTTAATAAACTGATATATTGCACAAACATGAGATAATCACTTTATCTTTAAAAGATATTGAAATGATTCATAACCCTAGATAGCTTTATAATATTGATTTTTCCTTAAATTTACTTTTGCAATGTTTTATTTACTTGTTTCAGATAAAAAATCAACATCCAATCAACAATTAATCAATTAGATACTCGTAGACATTTAGCTTCATAAATTGATAGCTTAGGTATTAAGTTCTCGTGAGATCGATATATTTTATACTACTTGAGCGATATGTGCATTTGTGTTACATGTGTGTTTACCACCGATCAACATGTATTGCTATTTCATGTACATCTAAGGTGGCAAATTGTACAGAGTGACTATGATTAGCCATGAAGAATATCGTTGTCTGGATTGGCCGAAAGATTGAAAATCATCAGTGTTCAACCCCAATCTAAAATTACGGCTTTCATATACAAATGAAGGATGAGTACGGCTAAAATACTTCCATGTCTCTGAGTCAGATGGATGACACATAACACATTCTTCTTGTTCATGCTCAGCATTCCATCTCATGTGCTCGGCTGTTGCTACTGAAGTGTATAATCATTGCAACCTTGGGGTCAAAGGAAAATAATAAATCTTCTTATACGACACTTTCTTATGTGTAGTTGATCCTTTGTTGTTATTAAATCTGGGTTGAGAATAGAATTTACAGATTGTCAATGCAATATCATCACCTCAATAAATCATGCAAGCATTATTACAACAACAATTTTTTCAACAGCTAGTCCAAGGCCCTTAACTAACTTTTTTGTACTATAAACGTTATCCACCACCGTATTGTCTTCTGGTAACACTTCTCTAACGAATTGTACTCAATCATCAAAGGCCTTATCTGACTGATGTTGCTTAGATTTCATATTCAAATATCGAGCTACCAATGATAATTGCAAATATTTTTCACATCCCGACCATAACTTTATATCTAAATAATTCAACATCTTATAAAAATTCTATGCAGCATGATTATGGATTTCCTCCGGATTACCTGTCTGAGAACTACACCCAGCGGCGTCAAAAAATAATTATCATTAATAAAGTTAAGGCCAGCAACATCATAAACCATTTGGTGATATGAATTTATGGCTTCAGTTTTCATCACTGTTGAGGTGTTGTATGTGAACTGCTCGGACACACTACATATAAGAGTTTCCCCATGTCGATATCATACATAATAATATGAAACAAATTCCATTTTCAACTGATGTAACTTAACTTCCTCAATTTCTCTAAACTTCCGAAATGACACACTTTGTAAGGACCATTTATATTACTGGCTTGCATTTATGCTGACTGACTACTAGCATATTCAATAAATTCTTGTATCCCGTTCACAAAATCCATGATAAGTGTGCTGTCATTATGAAGCCTCGCATATATCCACCATGTATTTGAATTCATTTCTGTTATGTTTTAATTAAAATGGAAGAAAAAGTCTAATTCATCATGTTATAGAAAGAAGCATATTAAATTATAATATATACTTCAAAATAATCATCAACACACTCATAATATAAGTTCCTAATTAAATTGATTTTCTTACCTAAATACAACCTATGGGTGTTCATAGGGTCGGGTCGCGACCTGGCCGGGTTTATGAATTTTAAATTTCAATTTCGGGTCACGGGTGTAGGTCATAAAACTCGGGTCTGACCCGACCCGATGTAAATAATATTATAATTATAATATATATTTTTAAAGATACAATTTAATTAGAAACAATTGTAGCTGGAATGGCAAAGTATTTACTTGGTCTTTCAAAGGTCCCAAGGTCGAATCCCATATTTAACAAATCCGAAAATTATGTTTTTTCTTTCTTTAAAAACAAAATGTTATTGTTGGGAATCGAACCTGAGATCAAGTACAAATTAATCAAAGACTTTTTCATTTCAGCTACACACATATCTTGTAAATTTTGTATCAATAAAATATATATATATATTATAATTACTACATTTTATGTTTACCCGATTCGACCCGCAGTTTTTTGACCCGACACATTACGACCCGACCCGCGCGGGTCACCTCCTCAAATTTTGAATTTTGGGTCGAATGACCCAACCCGATCGGGTCATTAAAAAAATCAAAAAACCTGACCCGACCCGACCCGACCCGTGAACACCCCTAATACAGCCACACCCAAACAGAATCCCTAAATATACAAGTTCATAATTAATTTGATTTGTACATAATATATATTTGTTAATTAATATGGTAGCATAAAAAAAACTATCCAAAATTGAAGCAGAAGTGAGCAAAAATCTGGAAATGAAGAAGATAGAGAGGAAAGTTTATTTTTATATTCTAGAAATTTATCGACCGACTATTTTGGTCGGTAATTACTGACAGACATTAATTTCGGTCGGTAATTACCTACGAAAATAAATTTTGGTCGGTAAAATATTAGTTTTGGTGCCATATCTTGGAACTCAATTGTTCTTAGGTGCCTAATATTACCGACCGACTTATCATCGGTCAGTAATTACCGACCTATATTTTAGTCGATATATATTCAGTCGGTTTATCCATTTTTTAATAATTTTTATTAAAAATATTTCACACTTACTGACTGATAAGTAATCGGTCGGTAAATTTGACATAATACCGACCTATCTTGTCGGTCGGTAAAATAACTTTATTTACCGACTGAAAATACGATCGGTAAGACGCCAGTGAAAGCTTGGCACCATTTCTTGACTCTAAGTTTGTGCTCAGCGCGTCTTTTTTTGATGAAATACTGAAGGATTAGTCTTTCATTAAATAATCAGTCGGTAAACAGTCGGTATTTGGTCAGGAAACTTCTTAATCTTTAAATGGTCGATATTCGGTCGATATTCATAGGTTTTTACTGAAATAATATTTTCAGTCGGTAATATGGGTCGGTAATCCAATATTTTCTTATAATGATGTTTTAGCCATGCATGTTTACATTCAGTTCAGGAAATGATGGATATGTAAATATTGTAAGCATGAGCAGAAATCAGCTTTCGCCAGGATGGTCAAGTGTAAGTTTTTTTACTTGATCAGGACATATGTTTTGTGCACATACATGTGGTGTTAATACTGCATGTTTAGGTTGTGCTCAACGGTGATTCAGGTTTCATAATGTTTAGCATATATCACGCCGAAATTTTCAATAAATATCAGGCCAAGCATATACTCATATAATGTTATGAATGTACACAAAATTCCGTGTATAGCATGTTTTATGAAATTCGGGTGTTTAGTTATGTATAATGATAAATTATGCATGTACACGTCTAAGGGTTATAGAGATGGCTACGCCGTTTCCTACCGGCCGCGTCCTTGGAATTGATTTTTAGTTTTATTTATCTTCGGTACTTATGAGTGTATATTGAGTAACATGCATGATATCCGTAGTTATTAATAACTCATTTTTTACTCTCCAAAATTCAATTGCTAGAAAAAAAATGGTTTCTTTGTTCTGATTTTGTTACAATAGTTTTGCAGAGATATATTCTTCCCGATGTAGTGGAAGAGATGAAAGATGCTGATTGAGGTTTAAAGATCATAATCCTTTAACTTCAATGATTTCTTATTTTTGAGTCGGTATTTAGAACATAGAAAAAAATGAATATATGCTGGGTATTTATAATTACCAAAATCACAGTCGGTTTTATTTAATATTACCAAATCTGTATTAAATCCGTAAAAATATTTGTCAAATTCCTAACTGTATTGGGGGTTCCAAAGGGTTTGTTGTTTGAGCAAAGGTGAACTAGTTATAAGCTCGAGTGTTGGTTATTATGAATGGCAAAAATCCTCATGGGGATGGGGGTCCACCTGAGCCTGATACATTAGGGGCAGATAAGGGAAAATTTTCTACATCCGTTGGTTGGACTGGTCGGGTATCGATATTGTTATTCCCATTCAAATAGAGGTAAAATTCTCGTGTGAACATGGACCTGTGATGAACACTAAAAAGTGTACATTTATTAAAAGGAAAATTAATCATTTTACACTTGTAATTTCATTAATCCCTTTAATTTAGCATATTTGTGAAATAATAATTAAATTTATGTTTTATATATTTTTATAGTGATTTTTATTTCTTATGTAGGTGAAATAATACTTTGAATGCATAACTAGAAAAATGGACGTGATATTTTAATTTTGGAGGCCAAAAACTTAAAGGGGATTCTAGCAGTGTACAATTTCGGAAATTCCAACTTTGCGCAATTTTCGTATTTCGGCCATAATTTTTACTCCGTTATCGGATTGAGGCAATTCCAATTCCAAATGAAAAAAGATTCAAACATCTACATCTGTGCTCTTACAAGAGTTTCTAGTTATGCGGTTTTCAAGGTAAAATATTACTTTGGATGCTCAACGGGAAAATGGATATGAAAACTTACCCTTTGTGTTTGTAAATGGTCAATTGGCCTTTGTGTTTGTAAATGGCCATTTGACCTTTGTAAATTGGCATTTGTGTTTGTAAATGGCTATTTGGGCTTTGTAAATTGGCCCTTCGTGTTTACAAGGGGTGCTTAGCATTACCTATAAATAGGAGATGCTTAGCACCTCAATCTTCAGCTTCCTCCATAGATTTCTCTCTTCGAGAATTTGTGATGGATCATAGCTCTTGTGTGTTTTATTTTTCAAGCTTTGTTGTAATTTTTTCTAATAAAATTGTGTGTGTTTTTATTCAAAGCATGAGTAGCTAATTCCATTATGTTGGGGTAAAATATGAAACTAAATATGAAAATAGAAATTATAATTCCATTATACTGGGATAAATGGTGAAACTTTAAATATGAAAATAGAAATTAATCTTACTTATATTGTAATATATGAATTGTAATTTGAAGACTAATATTTAATATTCCCTTATACTTTCGAGTGTCTTGATTCTCTGTAAACAATCAAATTTTAGTTGGCACGGTTAATATTTTACCACATATTATATGAGAGGGTAATTTAAATCTGGATTAATTATTGACAAACTTTGTTACCGCATTTATGGTTGGTTTTATTTATTTGGCATAATTGAGTACCTAACTGAAATTGTTATAGACAAATATTATCATCGCTTTTATGGCAGATTTTATATATTTTTGCATAACTAATTCCTGAAATAAATTAATTGGGAAAAATGACAATTTATACATTATAAAAATTAAGATTTCCTTAAATTTGAAATATTAAGAGTGGAACCTCTAGCCCCAATATTTTAATTTATTGTGACATTCCAAATTAAAAATTATTTATCACTTCAATCAATTCACCTTTTTATTGAGATCTGAATTGACAAGAATCAGAGGATATTTTTAGGATCTAATCACTATATTTTTTCTTTCTTTTGTCATTTTGTCAATTGTTTATTATTTGTTTTTGTAAGTATTACATTTGCATATTTAAAATTTAGCATATAGTCTACATTTAGGTTGCATGAGACATTGATTTCAATCATATAGCGGTATATTAAATAGATATTTTTCATCACCTTTATTGTCGGTCAAAATGGCCGAGAATCGAAAAGAAAATCCACCTGGCCGAGATGAAAATCCAGTTGATCAGGTAGAACATGAGTCTCATCATGGCGATGTTAATCAACCTAGGACACTCATATAATTCATGAACCACACTAGGACATGATCATCTTCTTGTATTGATTTCCCCCAAGATGTATCATGTTTCGATTTTAAACTAGGTGTCATCCAACTTTTACCCACCTTCCACGGTCTAGAATCAGAAAATCCTTATTAGCACTTAGTGGAATTTAAATAGGTATGTAATACTTGCACAGACCAAACTTACAACATGAATATAATTCGACTCAAGTTTTTTCCATTTTCTTTAAAGGATAAAGCTAAAATTTATCTGCAAAATCTTAGGTCAGAATCCATCAGAACATAGGATGATTTGCAAGATTTATTTCTGAAAAAATTATTTCCCTTTCACAGGACAAACTCCTTTAAGAGGAGAATCACAACTTTCACACAAGAGTGTGAAATATTCAAACAGGTGAAGGTCTCTTTCAAAAATTTGGCATAAGATGGTATTTGTTTGATGGAATCTAACAAATGAATATTCAAACAGGTGAAGGTCAATATTCATTTGTTAGATTCCATCAAACAAATATCATTTTATGCCAAATTTCTGAAAGACTTGTGCATCGTTAAAAAAAGACATCATGTAAGAAAGAAAACTTTTTTGTTAAAAAAAAGACATCAGGTAAGAAAGAAAGCTTTTGTAGCTGAACATGTAAGTTTCATTCTCTCAACCAATACAAAGACCCTGGTTGTCAAACTATTTCATGTATTATTGAAAATCATAAAATTGAACATGCATTACTTGAGCTTGGAGCTAGTGTCAATTTGCTTCCCTTTTCGGTTTACCAACAACTTAATATTGGTTAGTTAAAACCAACTTTAACTATTATTTTACTTGTCGATAGATCAGTCAAGGTACCGAAAGGAATTGTGGAAGATATGTTATTACAAGTCGATAAATTCATATATCATTGGATTTTATTGTCTTGAAAACACAACCTATAACAGACAACTATAATCCAATTCCTATAATATTTGGTCGTCCATTTTTAGCAACAGCTAATGCTTGAATTAATTGCAAGAATGAAATCATGAATCTATCCTTTGTCAATATGATGTTGGAGCTTAATGTTTTTAACATGTGAAAACAATCAT
Organism: Zanthoxylum bungeanum; assembly: GCA_019454045.1. Lineage (NCBI taxonomy): Eukaryota > Viridiplantae > Streptophyta > Magnoliopsida > Sapindales > Rutaceae > Zanthoxylum > Zanthoxylum bungeanum. Next base: position 6,581 of record SKCR01008838.1, on the reverse strand, counting down.
ACAATGAAGACAGTGAAAATGAGAGCATGGAACTAATTGAACCAATTTTGGAAGAACATATTCACGGGAGTTTATCTAATCCTATGGAAATTTAAACAGCTAATTTTCTTGAATCAAGTGTGCAATTAGATTTTGAATATTTCTAATGATTTTTCTTTACCTGATTCTACACAAATACTGGAAGACGATGGAGAAAAATAAAACTTTGAGGAACTATGAACACTTGGAGAAGAAAAATATGAGGAAGCACCCAAATTGGAATTGAAGACATTGCCAAAAGGATTGAAGTATACATTTCTTGGAGATGAACAAACTTACCATGTGGTAATTTCTTCCTCTCTCATAAGCGATCAAGAAGGTAAGTTGTTAAATGTGTTGAGAGAATATAAACTGGTAATTGGATGGACTTTAAAAGATATAAAAGGAATTAACCCTTTGATCTGCACACACAGAATACATTTAAAAGATAATTTCAGGACATATCGTCAACCCCAAAGAAGATTAAACCCTCACATGAAAGAAGCGGTAAAAACAGAAGTCCTTAAACTTCTTGATGTAGGCATTATCTATCATATCTCAGAAAGTAAATTGGTAAGTCCTACACAAGTTGTGCCAAAAAAGTCCAGAATAACTATCGTAAGAAATGATAAGGGAGAATAAATTCCAACTCGAATCTCATCTAGATAGAGTATGTGAATTGATTATAGAAAATTAAATGATACTACAAGAAAATATCATTTTTCTTTACCACTTCTTGACCAAATTTTGGAAAGAGTAGCAGGAAATCCCTACTACTGCTTTCTTGATGGTTACTCAGGTTATTATCAAATCCCAATCGATTTAGAATATTGGGAAAAGTCCACATTCATGTCTCTTTAGAACATTTGCATTTAGGAAAATGTCATTTGGGCTTTGTAATACACCAACAATGCATGTTAAGTATATTTAGTGACATGCTTGAACATTGTTTAGAGGTCTTTATGGATGATATAACTATTTTTGGGAACTCATTTGATAATTGCTGGAATAATTTGGAAAATATTTTGAAAAGATGTGAAGAAAAATGACTTGTGTTAAAATGGGAAAAATTGTCATTTTAGGACTGATTCAGAAATTATTTTGGGTCACGTTGTGTCATATAAATGTATTGAGATTGACAAGGTAAAAATTGAGGTGATCTCTAAATTGCCACCACCAAAAACAGTCAAGGAAATCTGTTATTTCTTAAGACATGTAGGATTTTATAGGAGGTTCATTAAAAACTTTAGTACCGTATCCAGACCATTGTGTAACCTCCTATTAAAAAATGCAACATTTGAATGGACAGAAGAATGTCAAAAATTATTTGAAAAGATTATCACTCTTTTAAATTCTACTTCAATCATGCAATCCCCTGATTGGTTTTTGCCTTTGAGCTAATGTGTGATGTCAGTGATTATGCAGCAGCATTAGGACAGAGAAAGGAAGATAAGCCATATGTAACTTATTACGCAAGTAGAACTTTAAATAGTGCATAAATGAATTACACTACCACTAAAAAAGAACTAATTGATGTAATATTTACATTTGATAAATTTCGATCATACTTAATTGGTTCATCAATAATTATTTATTCTGATCATGTTGCTGTTAGATAGTTGATGTCTAAACAGGATGCAAAGCCAAGATTAATATGGTAGATTTGTTACTTCAAGAATTCAACCTTACAATCAAAGATAAGAAAATGAGTAGAGAATGTAGTTGCAAATTATTTATCGAGACTCACAAATGAGTTATCAATTGACACAACTCTATCAATGACCTTTTTCCTGATATTTTTTTATTTTCTGTAAATTCAATGCCTTGATATGCTAATATTGTCAATTTTCTTACAACAGAAAAATACCTCCAGACTGGAGCCATCAAGACAAGAATAAATTTTTGACCGAAGTCAAAGATTATATTGGAATGATCCATATTTGTTCAAATATTGTCCTGATCAGATTTTCCAACGATGCATACCGGACAATGAGATAAGTAATGTTATTCAGTTTTGTCATTCAGAAAAATGTAGAGGTCACTTCTCATCTAAAAAAAACCACTGCAAATATCTTGCAGTGTGGATTTTATTGGCACACCTTATTTAAAGATACACATGCTTTCTACAAAAATTGTGAAAATTTTCAAAAGTTGGGGTCCATTTCTAAAAGAAACTTGATGCCTTTAAATCAAATTATTGTCATCGAAATCTTTGATTGTTGGGGAATAGATTTCACGGGTCCATTTCCACCATCATTGGATTTTTATTTATTTTAGTTGCAGTCGATTATGTCTCAAAATAGGTTAAGGTGATTCCTTGTCTAAACAATGATCACAAAATTTTAATTAAATTTTTAAAAGAAAATATTTTAAGTCGATTTGGAATCCATCACGCCATTATAAGTGATGGAGATAAACACTTTTGTAATAAGCATTTCGAGTCTTTAATGAAAAAGTATGGAATTATACATAAAGTTTCTACCTCCTATCACCCCAAGACCAATGCCAAGTTGAATTAGCAAAAAATGGAAATCAAACAAATTTTGGAAAAAAAAAACGATCAAATCCAAATCGCAAAGATTGGTCTCTTCAACTGACTGATGCACCTCAGACATACCAAACAGCTTTCAAAATATCTTTGGGAATGTCTCTCTATCGTCTAGTTTATGGAAAACCTTGTCACTTGCATGTAGAACTTGAGTATAAGGTGTTGGGGTCAAATCAGGGAGGCGCGGCGGAAGAAGCGATGTTCGGACGAAATCATAGTTTAAAATTTTTAAACTTACGAATAAATTATTCAATATCAAATATTAATAATTCGTTCATATTTCACCTAAACATATTTATTCGATATCATATAATGACATAAATAATATATAAATATCGCGAAACTTTTGCGAAAATATTTTTCCATAAAATAGCCTAAAACGCGTTTCCGACCGAGCCGACCGACCAATGCTCATAAGGACTGCCCAGGTCAGCCCCAAAAATATTTGGACAGTTCGTGGGCCGCCCGAATAGTACCCAGTTTATTGTTTGGGCAGCTGTTACCCGGTAACGCCGTTTTTTGCCGTTTTCGCGTATTTACACTCCGAAATAATTTCCGATAAGTATTTTTCTTGGGCAATTAAAATAAACCAATTTATTCTAATTACTCAATAAATAACAACTAAATTTTTATCTTAAAAATCAGATTTATCATTATTTGCTATGAGACCCCTACACTTTGAAAATTAATCATTTTGGTCCTTAAATTATCAAATACATATTTAATTGATTCCAAATCAATTCCAAAATAATTTATACAATTTGAAACATAAACCAGAAAATTTTCCAGATTTCCAAAACTGCCCAGATTTTTCCAGAATTACAAAAACAGCCTAGATTTTGTATTAATTATAATTTGGCCCAATTTGTTCAAAACACATCAAGATCAAATCCAATCACATACATCAAATATACATCAAATTATATCATATATATGAAAATCCCCATAATTTGAATGGGTTAAGAACCTTAATTTCACAAATTACTCAAATTGGATAATTTACATTAAATTGACAAAATTCAACACTTTAATCATCCAATTACCACACCAATCAAGTCTCACCATCATGAAATTAATCAAGAAAAATTATTGGTTAATTATGAATGGCTAATTAACTCTAGAATGACAACTTTAATTTTCTAATTAATTTATTAAGCTTAATTACAATAATAAGCAAATAAATTAATCATACATGCATAACATCCTCAAACAAGCTTCCAACAAATTTAATTACAAATTCAAAGAGTAGAGAAACAAACTTAACAACACAATTTGAAGTTAAGAATAATAGAAATATTTTCTATATAGAAGAAAGTATAAGAAACTTACAAAAATTCCAAATTTTTGGCTTTGATTTTCCTTTCTTTCTTCAATTTTCTCTCAACTCACTTTGTAAAAATTTGTTAAACTTGTGTTGGTCTTGGAAAAATGAAACAAAACCATTTTGTATTAATTTTCCTCCTTGGCCGAATTTTAACAAAAAATAATAATCAAATACTTTAATTTTTGTTTCAATATTATTGGTACACATTTTGCTAAATATTTAGATAACATTTATCCATTCATAAAGCATACTAAAATGTGTTCCAATGGCAATATGACATTTCCAAACTTAATAAAGTTAATCATGAAATAAGATATTTGTTAATTTAATTATATTAATCATATAACATTTATATAATTAAATACAAATATCTTAAATATATGTATTATATTTACATTAAATATCTCAAATACATATATTAATGATATAAGTCAAATATCACAAATTGATATTTTATTAATGTGTATTTAATAAAATCAAGTATTAAATAAAATACACATTAATTTTGGAAATGACTGTTAGGTCCCGATTGCATGTATTTTTCGTTTAACCATTAAACGAGTTATAAATAATCAGTATTATTCATAACAGTTGCCCTAGCGCTCTACGAGTATATTTCATTAGTGAGACTCTCTGGATTCAGGCATATCCGTCACGAAATCTAATTTCGTGTCCATAATTCACCCACCCGTAAATTATGACAACCACGGATAAACTCGTTGAATCATACAGGTCGAGGTCACTACATATGTATAATCCCTCTGTCACAGAACTGACGGATCCTTTCTTGATACTCACAGGATATCATGAGCATGAGTCCACACCCAACGAACAGGAGGAGGTCTGATCTAAATAGATCGGTGACGTGACTGTCATCTAAGTGTGGAGGATAACTCATATATCCATAGTGGTATCTCAAGTAAAAGAATCACTATGCTACTCAACCCGAGAAGATTCCTATTGATGTTGGTGTACCATCTATTAGGAAATCTTCGGTGAGTCGTTCAGTGTTTATCAAATAAACACCTACACGTCTATACGAGTCTCCCAAGACTCATGGTTCATTGGGATAAACCATCGGACCAAGTCCGATATACCCCATGTACTGGTCTCAGCGGATTTTACTAACCGACCCGTGTCAGTAAATCTTGACTAGGAACTTAATTTAAGGATATACAACTTATAGTGACACTTCCCAATGTCAATTACAAGCTATGTTGTAACTGCGCATTACGTTGTAAATCCTGGGGTCTTTGTCTAATATATATACATATCACTAAACCATATTTAGTTTCAATCTAATCGAAATTAGATCGAATACGTATATAAAAGATAAGAGGTGCTACCATTTTAATTAGTAATATTATGGAAAAAGATATTGCTCGTATTCATGAATCGGACATAAATACGATCCGGATTGGCGCTCAGAGCACCAACCCTAACATAAGGCATATTGGGCAATTAAAGCATTCAACTCAAACCTTGAAAATTCCAGTTAAGAACGTAAAATGCAATTAAATGAACTTAAGGAGTTAAGGAATGATTCATATGAGAATGCGAAAATTCTTAAAGCTAAAACTAAGGTCTTTCATGATAGTCAAATTTCACGAAAAGTATTTGAAATTGGTCAAAAAGTTTTACATTATGATTCTTGTCTTCATTTATTTCGTGGAAAATTGAAATTCAAATGGAGTGGCCCATTTATTGTGAAGCACGTTTACCCATATGAAGCTATTGACATTAATAATTATAGGGATGGTGATGTATTTAAAGTAAATGGACAACATTTGAAACCATTTTTGGAGTGTTCAAATTTTCAAGAATCTCTTTTCTTTTCAAAATCAGTGTACTGTGATTGATGTATTATAAACTGTTATTTTATTTCTTTATATTTGTCTAATTTTCATTTTTCTTCTTGAGTTTTGTAGCATTTTTTCTCTTTTTGTCAAAGTCTTGCACCTCGATTAAAAAATGAATAATGATACTCCGTGACTCTAAGTCGGTTCTTTCGATTTCCTAAAATTATTGATACCATACAATCAATACATGGAAGAAACTCTCGCAAAACTCTACAATCATTTTCCTTCTCTCCCCCAAAATACTCTGATGAAAATTTACAAAGCACGCACCGAAAGAATGAGGCTTATTATGATCAATGGTATTCCTAGTGATATTCGTTGGGTAATTGAAGCAAGAGTTCGCTTGGCATGTGAGTCATCTGAAACCTTCATTTCTTACATGTCTAGTTTAGGGAAAAACACATATGCTAAGAAACAAAGAGCTAAAAAATTAGGTGTTTGTTATAAATGTGCACGTTGAACGTGTAACACTCGTTGTCATTCTTTAGTAATGGTGTTCAACAATCACAAAGAAAAAATTCAATTCATTAGAGATGGCTTGAGTAAGGACTCTTTAGATGATATATCACTGACTCTTGAGACACATCCTAGTGGAAATTTTCATCGAGTGATTCGCAATTTACATACACAATTTCAAAAAGAAAGACAACAATATAGTCACAAGAATTTAACTTTAAAAGACCTTATTTGCCGATTTGTAAGAAAATTGGATGAAAAATATATCTTCAACCCATAGAGGGCGTTCAAGCCGTTACTGGACGTAAATCCAGAGGAATATGTGAGCCACAATCTCAACTACCACTACATATTATTTCAATTTATTGTTTTGATT